>JASDQU011404802.1:10367-22413 GCA_032191745.1 Picea mariana | reverse complement strand
CAAAAACATATCTACAAAAACACAAACCATGAATACAAGACCCAATTGGTCCCAACCAAAGCACAAAGGAACAATGATTTAGTTGATTTCCAAGTAAACAATCATGCCCACAAAATCTAGTTCTTTGCATTAACAAACATTGTTTAGGTCTAGATTTCTCTATACTAGCTTCTTGGTCCACAAAACCCTACACAACTAGATTCCTCCATGCTATCAATGTCCACGGGCATTTAAGAATGCACTTGTTATTGTACTGAATTCACTTACTTCTCTCATTAGCCATTTTTCCTTGCAGGAATAGTCAAGCTAACAACCCATAACCATGTTTTGTTGGTCAAGCCAACAACCCATAACCATGTTTTTGATAAAGAAGGATTTTCAAGCATGAGAGATCGAAACCCTTTGTGGGTGCACAATAAAATCTGCCTTGATATTTTTTCCTTAAAAATATGTTGTTATGGATAAAAGTTTCAAAAATTATTCGCTMTTTCCTTCATAAGGTCTATTYATAAGGAAACATTGACTTTATTTTCCACTCTCACATATGACCCCCTCCTTATTTCCCTCTTAAAAAATAATTAACTTATTACACGTGAATCTCTCATCATGAAAGTATGAGGCTTATTTATCTTTATTACAACTTACATCATAAATATTTCTTTAGAAAATAAATTCAAAATATGGAGCCGCCACTAAGACACACTCGTTTATCTCTTACATCAAAGACACAAACATAAGTGGATTGATGTCCCATTTATTTAAGTAGGGAGACAAAATTGGGACATTACATCCTCTACCCTTTATAAATGGCACCGATCTTGGTGTAGCATTATTATTCAGACAATTGTTAATGTTGTTTTCGAACGTACTTCTCAATTTGCAAGGTTGCCTCATCAAGGCGGTGAAGTTTCCATTGTACCTTGACTTTGATGATTGATAATTTTTGGAGTGTTATGACCTTCATATGGAGGATGTGAACTGTACCTTTAGATTCAACTTAATTAAAGATCAATCAAGAACATGATTATGCTTAGACGCATTTTTTCAACAAAGAAACATGAAAAAGCTAGAAGCATTCTAATAATGGATAGTGATGCAAATCTATATGCAACCAATTTAATTCTCTGTAAAATTTCATATTGATTAAAATATATAGGTGACAACTTAGAGAAATTCATAAGCTTTAAAGAGAAAATCTTAGGCTTAACACTAACACACATTCCTCAATCGTAAATTCCTTCTAATCTTTACGAGCAAATGTATACCTATTTTAATAGACCCGACCCACCTTCAAATGCTATGAAATTTCAACAATATGTTATTCCATGTCCTTGAGTGTATCCAACCAAATCAAAACTTAGTTAGCTATATCATTCCAACTCAAGGAAGTGTTGCACCTTTTCCCAAACAATGTCTTGAATGCACTCATGCCAAGTGATGCATGAAAGCCATTATTATATACAAATTATTCTAGATAGAGGTACTCTTACCATTTGGAATATTTATCCATGACATACATCCTCAACATATCTTCCAATGGCTGGTTTACTGTTAAATTTTTCCATTTGACCGCAAATGCTAAGTTGTGCTAAAATTCAATGGAGTGCCCATGGGATAAAACATATTTTTCCAAAAGTTGGAAGAAAACTTCATATCTTTAATGAATACAATCTTCCTTGGCTCTCTACACTATCAAAATATCTCCTTTACAAATATTTCATCAATATTTGAAGTCTTTTGAGTAGTCCACACATGGATAAAATGTTCATCCTTGCTAAATCTATCCATGACCAACATGATGGAGTTGTTCTTTCTCAATGCCTTGAGTAACCTCATAGTAAAATCCATAGAATTATCTTCGTATTTTCATTCCATAACAATAAATCTCTACACTAACTCAATAAAATTTTGATGTTCAATCCCAGTGGGATAACTTAGGAGGTTGAGCGCTTTGAGCTTCATATAGTAGGTCTTATGGTCAATTCCCAGGGCTGGCTACCTATCTTGTGTGCCTCATTCAATTCCAATACCAGGTTTCAGATTTGCATTCAACATTGATGGTTTTACACTAARTACCCTCCACAAAGTGTGAGGAAGTCTTTGGGGGTTTCCCCACAAGGYTTTCCTTGAAMAAAATGTTGGTGTTTCATTTTCACCTTTTAAGATTCAAGACATTGGCAATATTAATGAATGCATCCTTCTACATCTTTGGCCACCACCACTACTTTATGAAGGTTTTGATGTTCTTTTGATAATTAGGATACCCTACATAAGTTATCATTAGCTTTCTCTCAAGACAAGTAATCTTATCTATGTATTATATGGCACATATTTCTACCCTTGAACATGAGAAAACATTCCTTTAAAATCTAGAAGTCTTAATGCTCCCTTAACACATCATTTTCAACATTTGGATCTCTTCCTTAATCTAAAGGAAGTAYTGATCTTATCCAAGATCTATGAGTAGATGGTGCTTTATATCAACTTCAAGTCTCCTTRMATTAAGTGCCACAYGGTCCCTATGATTTCRACATAATCACCCCTAACMMAATTTAATCCCTAATCATTGTGACTCCATTCACAATATACCCTCTACCCCTTATGACCTTTAACACAATCATCCCCTAACACATTATGAACCTTGGCACAATCACCCCTAACACTTTTTGAACYCTCGAAACTYTCACCCCATACACATTAWACCATCTAAATTGTGTTTCYCCRAACATGATCGCATCCTAACAAACTTTCCAWCCTAAACATTATCATACCCTAATCRAGGTACACCCACTAACCCCTAACACATTATGACACTACACACACTATCCCCTAATATACTATAATATGTAACCACCTTGACCATTGATGAACTATATAATACCCTCACTTTAACCCCTAGAATCTATAAGATTGAATGAATTACATATTGTAATGGTGTGGTTTATCTTATGGGTGTCAAGACAAATGGTACGAGTAGTAATGACCTTGCAACATAATATTTGAAATGTCTTGTAAACAATTCCTAATTCAAATCCCAAGTAAAAGGGAAAATAGTGAATGGTTAGGAGCCTAAGTAATGTGCTCGGGGTTAAGTCATGTGCAATTTCCCCCCTTGGAAGTTGAAAATCACTTCAATGCATATAAGGTTGAAGAGGAAATGTGGCTCCTTCAGTGGCCCTATCTCTACATTGAAAGCATAATAGATGAAGCCTTTGTGTTAGCATCTCAGGCAATTCAAATGGTTCTAGAGGACATGACAACCAGATCCTGCATGATGGTAGGCTTTCCCTCAACAACAAACCTCCAAGGAACACAAGGATATCTCCACCATATAAGGATATCTCCACCATATGAAGGAATGGGAAATTAAAGTGATATTCTCAATTGTGTCTCTTAAAGCCAAAGGAACAAAATTAGAGGTAGTGACTAATGTGCTCAAATATATTGTTGTTTATTTATACACCTTTGTCTCCTTTATAGTAAACTTGTTACTCCACATGTATCAACCTGCTCCACCAATCACAATGCCAATAGAAAACTTAGGTTCCTTTATACATAAATAATCTATAATTAGTGCCCTAAATAGGCATTAATTTTTAGTTTACATTGTAAATAATGTGTTGTCAATGTTTGTTATTATAAGGGCAATATAGTAGGTTTTCGAAGTACAACACTCTTGCAAATAAAATTCAATTTCTTTTATATCTACTCCTAAATTTTATAAACATCTATGATATTGATAAAGTCACTACCTTTTAACTATCAAATTAATCATTTTGATATTATTTTTTTGAAGATCTCATATAACATATATTCTTCTTCTTTCTCACTTTAACTATTAAAATGAGTTATGAGAAAATTACTCCCAAAATTGATTACCATTTATCTAATATTCTAATTTCAATTTCTCCTTCGTTTTATTCAAATCGTCATCTATTTAGTAGTGTCCTCTATTTTATTTCAAACTTTCAAACATCTTAACATTTTTGAGCATTTAACACAATGCCCATGAGCCAAAGTTCAAAGCTCCAAGAGTAAATAAATTAATATATTTATTCATCTATTTATATTTATATGTACATATTTTCACAACCATAAGAGTTTAATCAATGATTTTATAAAAATGAATTAAGGAAGAGAACATCCCCATTCGCACAAATAACTGAAATTATAAATCGAAATAATGGGACTTTACAAGAGAAATCTTTGTGTAGGATGGCACAAGTAGGATTTCATGCTTCATTGTGGGCAAAGACCATGAATACATTGACTTACCCTGACAATTTAACAATAAGTTGCCCAAATATGTTCTAAAGACATCATCTTGGAAGAAGCTTAGAGATGTAAGAACCCGTTCCCATATAAGGCATATAAACGTGATACTTATATGTTGATTCAAGTCAAAAGTGGTCAAGTTTGATGACAAATCGACATTATAGTGCATATTCGTGGCTTATGGTGGAGGATTATTCAAATGATATAAATTGTTTAATTTAAAGATACATATTACTATATTCCATGACAATATAGATGTTGTTTTTAATATGAAGATGGAAAAATCACAAGGGAATCACTTGATGAATTAGTGGAATTATCGACATTGAACCCAAGAATGAAGAGGCCGATGAAACAATTAGTGGATGGAAATGAAGACAATGAATTTGGTGATAGCAAATATTTGGTAGAAAAATGTTAATTACCTTAAATTTTCTTTAGTGTTATATATATATATATATATATATATATAGTATTGAGTTATAGAATGTACTTCATTTCTCTTGATGTAATACCAATGGATTAATGATGATTTTCAAAGGTAAGAAAAGTCATACAAGTGGTTTTAATTCTTTTTCTTATTGCCTTTTACAAATGAGCCAAATTTATTGGAAGAGGAATTGGATGCGGACACGTGGGAGAACTCTACACAATAAAAAAAATAGGTTGCTAAACAAGAATGTAAGGAAGGGAACCTAGTGAAATTTCCCAAGAATGGAAATTTACAAGCACATCTTGAAAATATGAAGAGCACATGCCAACAAAACATACAAATCTATTTGGTTATCAATGTAGGGAAACATCTTCTCTAAGGAAAATGGTTTCCCAGGGACAAAATTCAACAAAAGTTCATTAATATGATATAAAAACTTGATTTAATGGAGATCCCAATACCAAATCCAACAAAAATTCTCCCATATGATATAGGAACTTAAGCAATGAGGTTCTAAGTATCCATCCAAGGCCATCTCAAAAACTAAATTGATATTACCAATTTTCATGTCATGATTTTTTGGTACATTTTTAGAGATATTTGTTTTCAATGATTGAGAACCCAACTCAATTTGCTAAGACCTTTTCCAACGATTAAAAAAAATGAACACTAAACAAAAGGTTGAGGTCGTGACAATGTCTCCCTTTTTTCATCAAACATAGCCTCCCTTATCAACCCTAATCATGTTAGGGTTAGGGCTATTATATTTTAGGGATTTTGTTTATTAGGATTTTTATCATCTATCAAATTTACACAAAGAAGAATAAACTAAAAACGAATAGAAAAAAATAAGATACACTTCATATAGTATTCTATACTTAAAAATGATTATTGTACATACGTGGGAGATGAGAGAGATGCCACATAACGCTTTTATCATTTGTTTAGTTATCACTAAATACTTAATCATAACCATTAAGTTGATATAACCTATGTACATAATTTTTTTTCCCTCAAAAAAAGCGTAATTTTATTCATCCGAAGATACAAAATTACATTTTATAGGTGCTAGATGAGCACATTCCAGTATAGTGAAGTAAAGAGTAAAAGGGTTGGTGTCCAAGGAGAAATCAAGTGCCCTGTAAGTGATCGCACAATAGGTTCCCCATAGGTCCATAGAAGGACACAAACCATCAAAAAATAATTACAGTTCAAAAATCATCCATCCCCAAAGGGCCATAGAGAAGAATTAAAAATAAAGTCCACCGAGTGTCTAAAAAGAAAACAGGTGCATCAGGAGTTGAGTATGTACATAGTATAAGTAGATAACAAGATAAAAGAGAGATCCACATCTTAATGTTGAGATTGTCTTGGTTCGTCGATGAAAGGGCAGTGGAAGAACTCATGTGCATTATCTCCAACCAATTTAGTAATATGTCAGTGACCAAAAGGAAGTGGGCACTGGGATTCCTTCTTTTGACAGAGTTCCCACTACAGAATTCTGGTCCCTGTAACATGTCGAAGAACAAAGGAGTAAAAAGAGTCCAATATACTGAAGATCTCCTCCAAAATGGGAAGTAGGAGAATATTATGACAAGACTGGGTTTTCCAAGACCAGTTGATGACATTGATGGAGTCCTTGAAAAGTTGGATGGTGTGTACCCCTTTCTCACGTGCAAATTTAAGCAGTAGTAGAAGAGCCATGAGCTCGAAATAGTTATTGGTACCCTGTCCCAACCCAATTTTAATTTTATAGAAGTGTGAGTCAGTTAAAAACAAGACAACACCGCGCCCACAGAGGAGATTTTGTGAGGCACCATCGAAATATGCCTAGGGAAATGAAGAGTCAATGAGTTATGGATGAGTTGCATGGATAATAGGTTTGTTCTTTTCTTGAGAAAAATGAGCAAGGATCAAAAGTCTTGTTGCTGCAATAATTTTAGGGAAAGTTTCCTTTTCCTTGAAAATGGGTGAGTTCCTAGCCAACCAAATACCCCAGCTAATAAGCAATGTCAAAGCTTTGATCTTCTTGTGAGCGGGGTCTTGAAGCCAATTTTTCCATGCCAGCTCAAGGGAGGGGCCGCTCCAGTCACATGGCTGCCTCCCGCGAGCGGAAGTTTCATTCCAGACTTTCATAGAGAAAGGAAAGAAAATAAGGAGGTGTGCAATGGATTCATTTTCAACTTTGCAGAGAGGGCACCTTCCTAGCTCGACAATCTGGCACTTTCTCATCTTGTCCCATTTAGGGACCTTGTCAAACAAGGCATACCACATAAAAAAAATTACTTTTAGGGGCGATTTGATTTTCCATAAACCACTCCACCACCAGGATAACTCTCTTTGGAGAAGGTCGGTGTTCAATGTGATATAACCCAGTTTTGGTGTGTACACCCCATGGGGACCCTTTTTCTAGACCAGTTCATCATCCTGGTCCATGAGCTGTATATGTCCCACCCAAAGAGAAAAAATGTAGTTATACCAATACATGTGGAGCCCTCCATCCAAGCCAAGGGAAGCATAATTGTGCCACACTTGATGCCAAAAATTTGTAGTGTCGGGGTCTGCAATTTGATTTAAATAGACAATTTCCTGTAAATGAAGTTGGTCTAAAAGAGCCTGTGGCAGACTATGAGAGTTTCCACTACCAGACCATGGATCAGTACCAATGCAAACTTGGTTCCCCCTGTCGACTTTCCAGGCTAAGCCATCACCCACAACATGGAAGGATTTTACCACCTCTTTCCATATGATTGAATTGTTTTATGTGGACCTATCAGGCCTTTGAATCTAGTTCCCCACCGAATCCGAAAAAATATACTTGTGTTCCACCACCAGTGACCAGAGGCTAGTGCTTGATAATAGTCTCCAACATACTTTGGCGGCCAAATCTTTTGAGAATATGAATACATTTTTTAGACCCTGTCCTCCTAATGCTTTTAGACAAGCCAGTAGTTCCCATTTTTCCCAGGGAAATGTATAATGGTCTTTGGACCCGGACCATATGAACCAAAAGCAAATACAATGAACCTTTTCCAATATCCCTTTAGGAATCCAGGAGAGAGACATCCAATAAACTGGAATGGCATTAAGAACTGATTTATTCAGAGTCAATCTACCAGCCTGAGAGAGCCACCGATAGCTCGAGACATTTAGCCTCTTCTCAAGCTTTTCCAAGAGCCATCACCAGTCTTCTTTGCAGTAATTATTTGCCTTAAGTTGAAATCCCAAGTATTTAATGCCAATATAGAGGTCATGAGTCAAAAAAGGAAAGAAAGAACTGTATAAATCCACTACCTCCTCATCCTGACCGATTAGAGTTAGAGAGGATTTTTGTGGGTTTATGACCATCCCAGTGGTTATCCGAAAAAGATTAAGTATGTCAGCCAACTTTTAGGAATCCCTAGGTCGTACACTGCAGAAAATTAGCACATCATCTACAAAAAGTAAGTGAGTGATACCAAGATCAAGAGAAGTCTAAATTTCCTGAAATTCCCCTGAGGAGGCAGCCATTCCAATGGCTCTACTTAAGCCTTCTTCAACCAAAAGGAAAAGGAGTGGATAGAGGGGGAAACCTTGCCGTAGGCCCCTTTCTGAAATGAAGAAAGGTGAGGCTACCCCATTTATAAGAACATAAAAGGAAACTGAAGAGATACATGCCATTATCCACTTAATGAAAGGAACCTTGAACCCCAAGTGTGTAAGTAGTAGCTTGATAAAATACTAGTTTACATAGTCGAAATCCTTTGACAGGTCAATCTTCAAAATGCCCCCTTTATCCCTGGAGGGTTTGAGGCTGTGTAGACCCTCCTGGGCCACTCCAATGGCTTCATGGATCTAGTGACCGTTCAGAAGGCCAAATTGTTCTTTTGAAATAGAGGTTGATAAAACTGGTTTTAGGCACCTTGCAATGATTTTTTCCAGTATTTTGTAAATACAATTGCAGAGAGAGATAGGCCTAAACTCGTCAAAATATTGGGGTTCATCCAACTTAGGAATAAATGCTATGAAAGTTGAGTTGAAAGGGGCATGAATCCTCCCATTTCTCCTGGATTCTTCCTATGTACATAATATTATAAATGACCATTATTTAATTAATTAAACTAACATTCCACCTTAATAGTCATTATGGAAAATACACCAAGTTTATCTTGAATTTGACCATCTTATATGTCTAAGTGGCTTGGTAAGAAATTCCATTTTTTAATTAATTACACTAGCATTCCCCCTTAATGGTCATTATGGAAAGTACACCAAGATTATATCCAAATTTGATAAGCTTATCTTGACTTAGTGGCTTGGTGAGAATGTCCATAGTATGCTCTTGTGCAAGGAAATTTTTAAGGATCTGTACTTATCTTAAAGTGTAAAAACCTTAGTGAATCTTACTAATGCTCAAAATGCCAACTATAAAATGTTTGACTATATTTTTGTAAAAATATTCAAATTTCAAAGGATTTTATATAGTTTTCAGAATTTGTTGGCAATTTTGAGAGTAAAATAATTTTATCCTATAGAATTTGAGCAAATCATTTTAGAAAAAAAATGGAAATTAGCAATTTTTATTTTGGAGAAAAACATGCAAAATTAGCCCATGGGCGAAATTTAGCCTTGAAGATTTTCTCTGCTCTTGTGTGGTACAATATTATAGTTCATGTTTCTCATGTTCTTACAAGTCACAAAATGAAATGCCAATGTACCTCTATATGGTTGTCACAAAAAAGACTTGTTGGCCCACTATTTTTTATCATTAAATATACAAATATTCTTCTAAGCCAAACTTCTCCACATGCCCCTTTAATTGACGCCTACATATACTTTGCCTCTATAGAAGAAAGTGAAACAACATGTTGTTTCTTTCTAGCACATGAAATTGAACATATTCCAACATTAAACACATAACATGTTGATTTTCAACCATCCACATATTCTACTCAACTAGAATTTGAATATCCAACCAAATGAATATCATCATGTTTGCAATATATTATTCCAAAATTTATTGTACCTTTGACTATCACAAATCCCTTTTTTGTCCATTGTTCTACTCTGGTATTTGTCATAAACCTAGATATATAGCTCATTGAAAAAAAATATCAAGCATATTGTTTGTAAGATAAATCAAACTCCCACCCGTTCTCTATAAACAAATTCATTTGTTGATTTTCTTTATTTGCAATGAAAGTTTCAATTCTTTCACCTTAAGTGTAGATGGAAATTTATAATCAATCATCCTAAACTTGTAACAAATATTGTGCATACTTAATTGATGAAAAAAACAAAATGATTACTCTGTCAAACCTCTACATTGAAATAATAATTAGGAGGCCTAAGTTTGTCATGTCAAAAGTGGAAGATAATTCAAGTTTTACCTTGGTAATTTCTGTAACATCACTCCTTGCGATGATGATGTTATATACATATATCACCAAACTCACCACACCACTATCCACAATTTTAACCTAGAGATTGTAATTAGAAAAGATTCTTATGAATCCATTATCTCTCAAATGTTTGTCAATTTTAATGTACCAAGCTCTAGGAGCTTTCTTGAGACTACATATCCCCTTAACAAGCCTCCATACATATACCTAAGGTACACACAAATAAACTTATTCCTCCAAATTACCATTGAGGAAGGTGATTTTAACATTCATTTGGTGAATATTCCAACCAAAATGTGTAAAAAGAGAAAGAACTAACTTGATTATGACCAACTTGGCAGTGGGCCAAATGTCTCCTCATACTTTATCCTTTGTTTCCCCTAAGAAAATCCCTTTGTAACCAACCTTGTTTTATGATTTTCAAGTGTCTCATCCACCTTATATTTTATGTTGTAAAACAAGATCTAGAAATACCCTGACTATGACCAACTTGGAAGTTAGGGGAAAAGTCTCCTTAGAGTCTATCCCTTCCCTTTGGCCTATATTTAGCCTTATAAACCCATTTGAAAGAATGGAGTTTTTATACACTGGTAAATCGTCCAACGTCCAAGTCTGATTCTTTATTATGGAATCAGATTCTACTTGCATGGTTCTCTCCCATTATGGTCACCCTTTAGCTTCTTCATCACTCTGAAGTTTTAAAAAATGTTGAGTTTTATCCATTAAAGAAAAATTACGTAAATCGTATTTCTTACCTCCTATTTTCAACAATCTTCCTTCCTCCCTCGATTCAAGAATCCCATCCAAGCAAACATCATCAAACATCTTACCAAAAAAATTTGGACATTTATTTTCTTCCTTGTTCTTCAAATTAGCACCAACAATTATCTTTTGGGGTTACTTAGAAAGTGTTTACACCATGCTTGGGGTGCTTCATGAAATGTGCGGTGCATGGTGCATTGATTACCCTTGGTTATTTCACGATGGAAATATACATCAAATTTAGCTTTCTCATTGATTACTAGACCCTATCTTTATGCCTATGTGGCACACTTCCTTGACGCATTGGAGACGTAGAGAGCATGATGACATTCTTCATGATATGCACATGGAGATGGGGTTACTTTCATAGAGGAGGTGTGTTGGGCATCTCAAAAAGGGAATTTTAACCTAGATGGCATGGGAACACTTGGTTTATTGCATGGATGGTTGTACTTGACTTTATGATGATTGGTTTGAGGAGTGATCATATAGGTGGGGTGGACCCGGAGGTACACATGGATTATGAGAGAGAATTGAAGCATTAAAGGCCTTTGGAGGATGAACATTGGACACATCTCATGGTATGTTCAACCCTTGACCCTTTATTTTGAACATGCTTCCCTTGGAGTTTGACATGTGTCATGTGGATTTGTAGTGCTCCACATGTGATCCTATAGTGATTATCTAGGTTGCTTGTAGTGCACTAGGTCCACTTTGTAGTATTGTTAGCCTCCCTCTCCTTTCATATAAATAAATGGAGGATAATGTATTTTKATCATTGGATCTTGTTCACTCATGTAGTCAAATACATTTGTTAGATATGTGAGAGCTAGGGTGAACTTGTTTACTTGTACTCTTTTTCATTTATATTTACTCTCTTTGTCTTGAGCACTAGGGTTCTTAGAGGAATTTCAAAGTAAGACTAGGGAAACCATAGTCCTACTCGATGTGCTTGTTATGGAGAAGAGAGGAGAAGTCGATCTTGTGCAATTCTATATGCAAGTGTAGGAACTAAGAAGGTTCTTTGGTGGACTGACCAGCTTTGGTTAGGAGTTAATCCTAGCTAGGAGTTAATCCTAGCTAGGAGTTCATGCCTAATGTTTTCTTATGGTTTCCTTAGCTAGGGTTTGGGGAGCTTGACTTAAACTAACTTGTGATAAGTTATTGGTATCTACATGTACTTAATATATATATA
>JASDQU011404801.1:20217-31268 GCA_032191745.1 Picea mariana | reverse complement strand
ATTTGCTCTTGATCCTTCATAAAGTCGTTTATTTTCCTTTTCTAATAAAGGTTCATCATAAATAACTGCATTTTCCCCATCCTCATCTGGGTGTGAAAGAAAATCTTGGATCATTTGATTTGTCCCATCATATTCCTCCATGAGATCCTCATTTTCTTGGTCATGATGATGTTCCTCATCTTGTACAACATCATTTCTACTAATACTTGGTGCAATATTCTGCGGAAAGTTAGAGGGAAACTCTAACTTTATATTACAAACAATCATGCAAAATTAGTGTATACTATAACAAACATTCAAACAATATATATATATATATATATATATATATATAAAATTGAAAAAATAAAAAATGATAATGAATATATAGCTAATTACCATGGGACGATATTCATTCGATCTACCATCAATGTGACCATATTTCCTACAATGTTTTGTATTTGTTGCTATTAAAACTCTTGCGCAATGTCTGAGGCAACATGTTTTACAACAGCAATAACATCTACCATCACCCTTTTCACCCTCTTTACTTTTTTTCCCACCTCTAACAACATTCTGCGATATTTTACCACACAAAAATACCCTTTCGTAACCATCGTTGTTATAACAATATTTTCGCAACATCTTTAAATCATCAAATATTTATAGTCCAATTTTAGGTCACTATCATCGCAATTGCGAAGATATTGACCTGAAAATATTTCATTTCCACCTATTTATTTTAGGTCATTTTTAAAGGTCAATTTTAAGGTTAGGTAAGTTTTCACTCTTGCAACAGAAAAACTACATTCGTCGCTCTTGCAATGAACATTGACCATAATAATTTATTCAAACTACATGCATCGAGATAGCGATGAATACTGGGTGGATTTAGAAAAATTGAACTTTTTCCCTTGCATGTTGTGATGAAAGAGTACTTTCATCGCAAGTGGTCGTCGCAAATTTTTCAATATGTAGTAGTGCATATTTTTCTTATGTGCAGTGATAAAGTCCTATAGTGCAACTCATGTACTTAAGTATTCAATATTATCAACGAAGTATTCGTCAGCTAATTGTACTGAAAATAGTTGTGCATTAGGGAATTGGTCTTCCAACTTAGTAGGTTCTGCTCCATTAGTTACCATTCACAAGTGATCAGGCCTGCATTCAACTTCCCTGGTTTGACTATAACAATAGCCATCTACAAATACTCCCCCCCAACAGTAACTTGTTGATTAGATACTTGAGGGAAGAATGATCTGTGAACATTTTAAAATGCTTTCCCAATAAATACTTTCTGAATTTATAAAGTGCATACACCATGGCTATTCCTTCTCTTTCTATGGTGTTGTAATTCTACTCAGATTTTGATAACATCCTACTTGCAAAGGATATAGGATGATCTAAGTCTCCTACTCCTGGATGCGCCAAATTTCTCCAAGTTCTATTGCTAATGCATCCACTTGCACATGAAATGTATTTTCCCAATATGGAAGCACTAATATAGGTTTTGTCACCATCTTCTCCTTTAGAGTATCCAATCCTTGCTAACAATCCTTATTCCACTAAAATCTGGTGTCCTTCTTCAACACATTTTCCATCAATGCATTAATATGTGCATAACCCTTTATAAACTTCTTGTAGTAGTTTGTATGTCCCAGTGTGGCTCTTAACTAGCGTACTGAATTTAGTGGTGGTAAGTTCACAATGACAACAATATTCGAAGGTTCAACCAGTAAACCTTGTTTGCACACTATATGTCCCAATAGTATCACAAAAGGTGTGCCAAAAATGCATTTCTTGGTGTTTAATGATATTTGACATTTCCTGCATCTTTCCAACATTAGCCTTAGGAATTCTACATGATATTTCAAAGGACTAAATATAGTCCATTCATATAGATATACTTCTAAAAAATGATGTATGAACTCCTTAAAAAAATCTATGACCACCCTTGAAAAGATAGTTGGTGCATTCTTCAATCCAAAGGGCATGATTATATATTGGTAGGATCCCCATTCTATAGAAAAGGTAGTCTTACACCTGTCCTTTGGAGATATTTTGATATGATGGTAAGCTAAGAATCCATCTCTGAATGAATATGCATCCTATCCTCCCACATTCTCCAAGACCTCATCTTTAAAATGGGTGGGGAAAGGATCATGTAAGAAATCATCGTTGAGTTTCCTCAAATCTACACAAATACTTATCCCCCCTTTCTTCTTTTCCTATACTACCATAGGAATGATCCATTTGGATTCCTCCACTAGTTCTATGATACCAACATACAACATTTGGTTAATTTATACTTTCACTTTCTTCTTATACACTAGATTCATCCTGTAAGTTCTGTGTCTGACAGGTCTAGCATGAGGTTTTAGGGGTATATTCATCTCACCTAGCTCACTTGCTATGCCTTTAATCTCTATAAAGGTTGTTGAAAAAATGTCATTGTATTCGCGCACTAACTCTATTATCCTTTCTAGTGCCTGCTCATCCTAGTAGTCTCCAATGCTTTCCATTTTAGGATTTTCTTTTGCCCCAATGTTGAATTTTTTGAATTTGATTGGTGCAACAAATGCCTCTGACTCCATAGATGGACCTTCCACCTCTCTCTCTCCTTCAATCTCAGTGATATGAATGTTGCGTAGATCATCTTAATCTAGTGCTTCTTCTTCGACATGATAACATGAGAGTAATTGTTTGACTGCTTGTATGTTATGTTGTTGATATTTTATTATAATTCCAACCTCTAGTTCATAAAAAAATATTACTACCCATATCATCTTTAGAGATGAAACAATGTTGGGGTTCTCATGGTCAAATGAGAAGGTTACTACAAAATTCTACTGTAATACTATCCATTCTGTAGCGCCTCTATGCATCTCTTGGTCTATGTATCATTTCCATGGGATCCCTTCCAATGTATGAATGAAGTGATGAGGCCATTCCTTTGGTGGTGTCATACTCCACTATGTTTTTCATTTCTCTAGGTGCTCAATGGGTCTTCCTCGCCCATCATACTTCTGCACTATATTTCTCCCCTATTCTACACCAAGTCTAATTCGCATTAGTTGTTTACACTGATACCAATACTGAATTGTTTCTTTGTGCACACCCCACGATATTGCGGGTGTTTCCTTGAGTGAAATATACAAGGCTAACAACCTCTGATTTTGCAAAACTTCTGCCTCATAGTTTTTAAATAATTCCTCTAAGTCGTTCAACCCATGAAAACTGAGAGGTTACCTTATCTTTGTACCAACCCACCTTACTGCGTAGTATATTCTTGCACACATCCTTATGGAGACTTCATGTAGTCTCTGCTGCGAATTATCCAGACTTGTATATGAATCTGAAGCACATGATGTAATGCTTCTCCAAGTGAGTACCCCATCTGTAGTTGGTTTTGCATAATCTTCTTCTCGTGCAGTGATTCTATATAACTGATTTGTTTCTTCCAAATACAAACATGTTTCCTCTACAAAACTTCTCCTTATGAAGGATACAATGGTGTATTAACTCTATATTCACCTAATTCAAAATTCATTTTCCTTGTCTTTGGGTTGATCACATCTTGGTTATCAAATTCCCAATCCAATCTAAGTACTGTAGGGTAAGTTTTTGTGCCATCTACTATCTCTATTACTTCCAAATACGTCACAGTGTGCACTCCATCCAAATCTACTGTCACACCTTTTAAATCTTCCAATTAGTAACACTCTGTGTTGATTTGTGAGTTTCAACTGGATATGTGAATAGCCTAATGTGGGTTCCCCCATACACTACCATGTCTTCTTAGGCAATATGTTTACTTCCGAGCCTAAATCAAGTATGATATCTCCCATGTTGAAGTCCGCAATGTTGGAATTTAGCCTAATTTTCATGCTTTTTCTTCTTATTGTAAGGCGACAGTTGACAATTTTCTGCTCTAACTTCCCTTCTACCTTTGTGTTGCATCTTTCTAGAATATTCTGTAAGACATTAACAGATGATGGGTTATTTAATAACTTAACATAGGATTGCAAAAAAGTATTTATGGTACTTACTTGGTCTAACAATTGTCCTTTACTGGTGTGATCCATTGAATATGGAATCTTGTACATTGGTGAATCTTGAGTTTGTTGTGCAACTAATGCAGAGGTAATGTTCGCATTGATAATATCCTTTCTAGCCTCCTTAAATGTGTCATTTTCTTTCCTCATGTCAGACTACTTATGCGGTTCAATATTCTTCTTTACCCATTGGTGTTGAGTTGTATCTTGTTTTGTTCTATCAACTCCATTCTTGGCTCCTCCTCAAGTAACTATATTTATGTTTTTCCCATCATCCATGTCTTCTACAAAAATCTAGTGGACATTCTGGTTGTTCTAGTTCCTTTCTTCCTGAATCTTTCCCAATAGTGTTGGGAAGTCTTCTATGTCATGATTTGTTGTGCGACGATACATACATGTCGTAGGTGGAAATGGACAATCCATTTCATAATGTCCTAGTTTTTCATAGTTGTGGCATAATACTGGCCTTCTGACTCGTCCAAGTCCTCCTCTACCTCATCCTCATTCTCTGAATCCACCTCGATGTGCTCACGGTGCATTGTATTGGGGTACCTAGTTATACTGCATGGGATTATACTATGGTTGCACATTGTTGTACTGTGGCTATAGAGGATTGAATGGTGGTCGAACCTAGTTGAAATGAGGTTCATATTTCCATGTCATCATATTTTCTTGCACCTTGTAAGGGTTTGAAGTAATTTCTCTCATTAGTTCCAACGTTCTACATTCATTATCATCATGACCCATTGATTTGCAAAAATTGCAATATGAACTTTTTGGTACTACCTTATACTTATGCATCATTGGAAAATGATATGGATCATGCCCATGTGTCTTACAAATATTTTACCATGGTCCTCTTGTTGAAAAGGGGTTTGGCACCCCTGATTCCAAGTACTGTGCAAAAATTGGACATTCATTCTTATGATGTCCTTCTGTCTTGCATAGCGTACACCAACCAACTTCTCTTTTTTATTTTCCCTTATTTTGATACAGTTGAAATGTCATATTCTTCATATCCTCCTTCAGTTCCTATATTGATCTAGATTATTTTCAGAAAGAAATGAAAGAAGAGATATTCAAATGAAATACTCATGAAAATTTCTAGAAACAAATAAATACAACAATACTTGATTTCTATTAATGAAATATTTGTAAAGAGACTGTAAAAATACAGAGTGCAACACTCTCTAGAATGGTGGCATCTTTATCTTTGAGAAGAGATGTGACAACTACATTCATTCGCAAGAAGATCATCACAATGAGGTTCTAAAGGCATTTTTTATGATAAACATGATTTCCAAAACCCTAGATATCCAAAGACCTAACCCTAGGAGATGAAACATCAAAATTCATATGGGTCTCGTTTGGGTAAGTTAGTACATTAACTTTCCGGGGTCGTATCATTTGTGTACGATCTTCGTTTTAGGCACGTGATAGCCTGTTAGAAAGGTATTTTTGAGTACTACACATTATGCCATCAAAATCTAACTTTGTGTATATTTTGAATGTGGAACTCCAAAAAAACATTGGTTAGGGCCCCAAAATGGCCCTGGAAGTACAAAAAGATTTGTTGACATGAAAAACTTCAAAATAAGCTAGTTGGATTAGGTGGGTGACCACCAGTGTCCACATGGAAGATGTGTAGGGCTTCAGACAACCCTAGAAGTGTAGAACCCAAAATTACAAAGAAGTAAAAAAGAACTTGTTGAACTAAAAACTGATCAGAGGATCCAGTTGAAATAGGTGGGTGGCCACCAATATCCACCTGGATCAGTCCTCCCCCCTTAGGAAGATATGGTATCCATTGTGTTGAGTGCCCAAGGAAGAGGGGAAATCATTTTATGAATCTAAATATTGGTGATTTGTGTGGCTTATTGGAGAATTTGTATTTCTTGGTTTGTGGAAGCCTATCACAAACCTGTTGTTAGCATGGTTGAATATGTTCCACCAAACTATTGTCTCTGGGTTTGATGGGGCCTGGTGTAGGCACCATTGTAGGTGAAGAAAATATATTTTATGTCTCTTCAACATTTTTTTTTTTCTCAATAAAAGGCGTTGAATCTATAGTGGTTGTAGTGGTATTCTTTGCATCCTTTGAAGAGATTGTGGAGAGGATGAATTTTGCAGTATGATATATTACCTTGCATCATTGTTTTGGTGGAATAGTAGTTAGAACTACCTTCAGTATCCTATAGAGATGAATTCCCAGAGTAATAATGGCACTACATGGTTTAGAATCATAGACAACATGATGTTTCCACATATATGGTTGGCCCAAAAAACATCACAGACATCATCAGGGGAAACATCATACAATACCTCATCCTTGAAAGGCTAGATGCCATAGAACAGGAGACACTGATGGCTGACACAAAGATCTCGTCCCTAATGAAGCCACTTGATGTTGTATGGTTGTGGGTGTAGTGTTGTTGACAACCCAAAATATTTGACGACCTTGGATGAGATGAGGTTTTTTCAGCTGTCGTTATCAACAATGAAATGCAATGGGGTCCCCTTCACCAACATTTGTAAATGGAAGAGGCCCTCCTCCTCTTAAGGATCTACTATTTCTTCTGGTTGAAGTTTTGTGGTCATGACAGTAGAAATGGGGTATGCGTCGATGATCTTTCTATTTTCAGTATTTTTTCGATCAGATTCTGAATCAGGGTTCAGATCTATGTCTTTGACCTCGACCACCAATGACTATTTCGAGCGACATTCATCGGTGTTGTGCCAAGGGATTTTGTGGAAGTCTCACCACTTCCTGATGTAATTATTTGTATTTCCTTTACCCTTCTTTTCATGTGTCTTAGACTTGTTTTCTAGAGGCTGTTGGTTAGGGCCATCTTTACCATGATTTGGTTGTTGCATATTTGCAGACTCGAATGCCCATTTGTTCTGGTGCCTAAATTTCTACTCGATTTTGACATCATATCGATAGGAAGCTCCCTATGATGATATGTTTAGGAAATCCATTTTGTTTTGGATGTACCTATGCAAATCCCCATGATATTTAAGAACTAGATTTCAGTCAGAGTTTTTGATACCCAGCTTGGTGCACAAGGTATGGAAAGTATTTGTTAACTCTAGCACTATTTGTCTCTTCTCTTGCCACAGTGTGGTCCATCTCATGTACTAGTATTCATAGTTATCAACAGGGTAGTACTGTTCCTTGACCACATCCACAAAAAATCCCCAAGTGGGTGTGGCCCCATATATTCCAGATTCTTTTGTGGAACTTTTCTCCCATTAAATTTCCCACCAATGTTTGACATGGGGGAGAGCCTTGAGGAGTGTGAACGTGATATTTTACCTGTCGAAACAATTGTGAACGAAAAAATAACCTTCTAATATATTTAACCATTTTTCTATGGCATACGCATCTATTTGACCTTCAAATATGGGAATATAAAAACTAACTTGTACCTTGAAGGGGGATTTTCTCCAAAATGGCCACTTGATGAATATGTGCTTGTTGTTATTGGCAGGTGTTGAAGGATGTGTGCAAAATTCTCCAACATTTTGTACCTCTGTCGTGCAAGATCTTGCTCTAGAAATAAGTTAATATAATCTTCTGCTCCATCTTTTTTATTTTCTTCCACCATCGAGGGTTTATTGGGCATGCGAGAGTGATTGTCCTCAAGAGAGAAAAGCTTTGGAACCAATTGGCTATACTCATACCTCATCGGGGACATGCACTGGAAAATGATCAAGAGCAGCCTGCTTTGATACCACTGACCCAGATTATTTTCGAAACGAAATGAAAGAAGAGATATTCAAATGAAATACTCATGAAAATTTCCAAAAATAGAGAAATACATCAATACTTGATTTCTATTAATGAAAGAATTGTAAAGAGATTGTAAAAATACAGAGTGCAAGAATCACTAGAATGGTGGTAGCTTTATCTCTGATAAGAGATGTGATGGATACGCACAATCACAAGAAGATCATCACAATGAGGATTTGAAGCCCTTTTTATGATAAACATGAATGCTAAAACCATAGACATCCAAACACCTAACCCTAGGAGATGAAACAACAAAAGTCATGTGGGCCCCGTTTGGGTAAGTTAGTACATTAACTTCCCTAGGTTGTAACTTTTGCATATGATCTCCATCTTAGGTGCATGATATATTGTTGGAAAGGTATTTTTGAGAACTATGCATTATTCTCTCAAAATATAACTATGTCTATAGTTTGACTGTGGCATGCAAAAAAACACTCTTTAGGGCCCCAAAACAGCACTGGAAGTACAAAAATATGTGCTGACATGAAAACCTCCAAAATAAGCCATTTGGATTAGGTGGGTGTCCACCAGTCTCCAGTTGGAAGATGTTTAGGGCTTCAGACAGCCCCATAAGGGTAGATCCCACAATTACAAAGAAGTACAAAAGAACATGTTGAACTGAAAAATGACCAGAGAAGCTAGTTGGAATAGGTGGGTGGCCACCAATATCCACTTGAATCATCTATTGTTGGGTCTATCTATTGATACTCGTTTTCTTCCGGTTGCAAGGATTCTTGCAGATCCTATGTTGTCTCAAGGGATACTTCAAGTGTGGTGATAATGAGTTAACAAATAACTTTCTATGTTGCATGTCAGTAATTGAATACTTCAACTTACCATTTAGACGTTTGAACCTTTAATCAATCTCCTAGATAGACTTACCAGGTTTCTTCCTGATTTCGATCATTTCATTTATGTACTGGTTTTCTGATCTTGGCTTTTGAAACTCGTTCACCAATAATTTATTCACTTCTGCGACAATATTTGGTACTCCTTGTGGATTGTTTACATCAAGGCTCATGTACCAGTCCTGTGCGTGATCTCTTAGTGTGATAGATAACTACGTGAGTTTTGTATCATTTTATGTGATCTTCTTTGCTTCCCATTTCTTTTCATAGGTGAAAAATTGTTTTTCAGATTCCTTTGATGCCTCTCCATGAAAATCTGGTAATCTAATCATGGGATATTGTCTTGCCATTTTGAACTGAGTTGAACTAGTACCTTCACACAATGTAGATAATTGATTGTTTCTTCTTGAACTTTATCCCCTAGTTGGTTTTACTTGATTGGACCAATATCATATTGCTCCTCCCACTAAAATTTGATTATCTAAATGCTGGTGTTATTTCGGGTGTATTAGTCGCACATGGGGTTGTAGGTTCCACACTGATGGTGATATAGACTGGAGTTCTACCTTCTCTTCCTAACCCTAGACCTCTTATTTTCCTTTCTTATGTTTTGCACAAGATTTCCTCAATCTTATCCACAACTCGAAGATCCTCTACCTCTTTTTCATCGCTTGCCAAGCCCTCTCTCTCAGCTATGGACCTCTTCTTGTTATTTGTATTGTATTGGTAAGGTCTTTTGCTACACACTTTTCCAAAATTTTCCATTATCTACTTTATATGGTCCTCTTCCATCATTATTAGTTCCATGGCCTCCTTCTACTTTCCCTTATCCATCTCCCTGTCCATATCTCAACCTCTTGTCAGTGACTCTCCCCTTCCCCCATGCATGCATGGAAGTTTAGTTATTTGATTCCATGGGAATCACACATTTTTCATACAATAAAATCTTGATTGAAGTATAAAGTGATATGATGTACCTACCTCTAGGTCCCTTTAAAAAATCCTATTCTACAGCAGTGTAGGAATTCTCGGTATCTACTGCAAATTTGGCGATAAACCATGCAATAATAATGTCTAACCAGAAATATACTATGCATGTAAATTTATTATTGACTTGCTATAACTGCATGATATCCAAAGGATGGCTCTCTAGCTGTCTGATCCAATTCATAGGATGGTTTTACTTCAAGCTCAATAACCACTCTTGCAATAGATGTGGGAAATCATAGAAAAATACCTCATGCAAGTCGCTAAACATGTATTTGTCGAGATATTTGCGTGGGGTAAACTTAGGGTTTCTATTGTCCTTATACCCAAACTTGAGTTCCTTTGTCCTTAACCATATTTCAATATTCGCCTTCATTGGATTCCATGGCCTAAAAATTCACGTCTATTCTTTCATCCTCCATACTTTTCTTCCACACATCCTATCCACTTTCTAGCACCCCAAGGTCGAGCCCCTGCTGAATTTTAATTGTGTTATAGGATGGTGAGCCAAGCGTTTATAAGCTGGAAGACTTATATGTTTATTAGGCTGGAGAGCATAGATTCTTAAGGCCAGTGAGCCTATTTTTGTATATGTAAACACTCATATTATTAATAAAATTACATTGTTGGATGTAGACCGACCAAAAAGAAAGAGTTRTGGGGGACTAAGCTCTACTAGGTAGTGTAAGGGAAGGGGMTAAGTGTCTAGGAATAGRGGATAAGATAGAAGGCTTACCTCTAAGGGGATAATATTATATTATATTATTATTTCCAAAAGGTTGTGGTTGACATAATATGTGTTGTCCTAAGTTCCTGGGGAAAGGGAACGAGTGTTAAGTGGAGCTCATGCAGCTTCAAGAAGACATGTGTCAACCTAGGCGCATGTAGTTTATAGATGGGAAATCCAGCTCATTGGGGGTTCTCTTCCCATTGGAGCATGGCACCGTAAGTGTCACGTTCCCTCACCTCTCTTGATTTCCCTCTCCATTCTCAAGAACCTCACGATTCTCGCAAGCATACCCTACGCCTCACTGGTTCACGCACTGAGTCATTGCCTTCATCGTCAACCTCTGCATATATCACACACCTTTTGACTTTGGAGACGCTGTGAACTATCTGGTACCTTTCTTGATCCGTATTGTTCCTTAACAATTTTTAGTTACAGCCCACGCAGTTCCTTGACTGAGTGTGGCTTGCTGCCATCATCGGTTTTGTACTGAGCTTATTGTTGCCATCACCTTTTCTGGAATTGGATTAGGATATGGATTGAAGAAGCAAGTTGTCAAGACTGTGGTTTGAAGAGGTAGGTGTTCAGGCCTGTGGACTGAAGAAGAAGGTTGTCAGGCCTATGAACAAATATCTCCAGGTTAGAGAGGTTGTTGGGGAAGT
>JASDQU011404799.1:12941-30010 GCA_032191745.1 Picea mariana | reverse complement strand
GTTAGAGGAAAGGAAGGAGAAAAACTAGATAGTCCTTGGGCCTAGGTTTCAAGAGAGAGGGAAGTCCAAAAGAAGAATCTGATAGAGATCAATCCAAAGAGGCTCGGGGACAGGTCTGTATTTAAGGTGGATCCAATAGCCTTAAAAGCTTAGGACCTTAGGGAAATAAGAAAAGGGGAAGCTCGGTAAGAATCAAAGTGAAGATTATAGAAAAGGATGAACATATTTCCCCATAGGCCTCTCAAGGATGGAGAGGCTATGTAAAAAAGTGTCCTTACAAACCTTCTCCTGCAAAACAATTGAATGAGATCAGCCATGGAATCAAGGAAGACTAGATAATACAATAAACAATATATTCCCTGCCTTTAAACCAACTTATGAGAGACTGTTATTTTTATTGAACAATAATATGGTGATTGTAGATGAGTGTCCTAAGACTACATAAGATAATTCGAAGCATAAGAGTAGAATACATATGTGAGAGCATAAGTATGAATTCATGAAGCATAACATGTCAGCAAGAGGATGCATACTTTGAATTAGTTAATCAACAAAAAATTAGCCACAACCTCATATAGGACATGCAATAGAACAGCATACCTTGGAACTACATAATATCATCAAACACTTCAAAATCAGCGAATAGTTGAAACAAATGTCAACAAAACATCATAGGTCAATAAGCATCATGAAGACATTTGAAATCATTAGATCAAAAGGAATAATCAGCAACCATAAAAAACAATCATCCAACAATATAATGTTGGACATATTGTCATTGATATGTTGCCATTGATGTCAACTTTCGATGTCATTATGATGTAATGATTTGTTGTTATGATGAATTCTCATTGATTTCAATAGTATATCAGTCAACAGTGAATGTCAAACAGTATGCAGAGATTGAAAGAGTAATCTTAGGAAGAGGAGAGAACAGTATGTAGAGATTAATGCTCAGTAGGGAAAACGCGGTACAAAAGCAATTTGTGATTATTGTTGATCACGATAGGATCAACAATGTTCTTATGATCAAATATCAAGAGAATTAGAGAATTCATGATTATTGTTGATCATGATTGAATAAAAAATGTTCCTATGATCAAAGCTTAGGAGAATTAGCGACTGACTATCAGTGCATAAAAGAATGCACAAACAGTTATTAAAGCTCGGAAGGAAAAGCGTAAGCTCAGAGTGAAAAGCCTCAACAGTCATCCGATCAGAGTGAGAAGACTCAGCAGCCATCCGATCAATAGGTTGATCGTGTTGATCGTCTAAATATTACGGACATCGGTCATATGAGTGACCATGGGCTTGAGGACCGTTGGAGGATCGTGACCATTGATCTGCAAGCCAAATCAACGACAGGGATAAATTGCGGAGATCGGAATGAGAATTAAACGACTCGCTAGTTCCAATCCCTCAATTGACCTATATCGTCAGATCTCATAGCTTCAAATATCTACGACTATGTTTGATCCAACAAATGATGAGATTAAGCCAGATTAAATCGAGACCGTTGATGCACAATCGCCAGATCAATGACAGGGACAAATTGCGGAGTTTGGGTGATGAGTTAAATCACTCACAAGTTGTGGTTCTTTAATCATCCATGATCATGGATCTGCTTCGAGTGTCTTCATGATCATTGGATCACTTTTTAGTGGAAGGATCTGATAAGTTGAAAGGATTGAGGATTTGATCATATGAATACCCGTCGACCATCGGATCTAACCCAAACTCTCGTCAGCAATCGGATCGTGTTAAAGTGGAAGGAAAGGATAAGATAGAAGAGAAGCAAAGATGAAAGATCGAGTCGTCGATCCAAGATCCATATCAAACAAACATCCTTCACTTCGGGTCTAAATATGTGAGGAGGTTACGCTCCAGAAACTTTGAGATTTGAAATACCTGAAGCTCGAAAATCCAAAGTGTTGAAGGATCGTCGGATTTGGAGGACATAATGAGGATCATTGGATCAAGGTTGTTGGTTAGTATACCACATCAGCAAGGATGTGTGGCAGACCACATCAGCAAGGACATGTGGCAGACCATGTCAGAAGACCACGACAGCAAAATACATGTGGCAGACCATGTCAGTAGACCACGTCAGCAAACAAACATGGCATAATTAGATGATGGCATGTGTCAAGAGGAAATTTTATTATGCCATGTCAACAAGTGACATAAGCAAGTTACGTCACTCAGGGAGAATTTCTTCAGGAGTTTTATAACAAATGAGTGTCAAAAGTCCCAAAGTCCCGAAGGATGAAGGTCTGAAGTCGCTCTCAGTCGTCGATTTGAGATACCCTTCGGATACTATCATGTCCATTAGATCAAAGATATGAACATGTGTCACATCGGGAGATCTACGTCAACGTCAACAAGAAACTGTGGCAGACCACGTCAGCAGTCTACGTTAGCAAGGACATGTGGCACAGTTAAAGAACGACAAGTGTTAAATTGAGATCAGAAGAAATTGTCATAAATCTAAAGACTCAACTTGAACATGCTAAAGAAGTGGAAGAAGCCTTGAAGATTCAATTGACTAAAAAGGAAGAATTACGTCACATGTTGAAGTTAGAAATAATCAATCTCATAAATATGAATGAAAATACAAACAAGATTGTCAATTTCCAGAATAGCTCAGCTATCCTAGATACAATTTGGAAGAGACATAGATCAACTGATGAAAAAACTGGCCTTGGATACAATAAGAAAGAAGACATCTATAGAATTAAAACGGAAGAAAAAAATCAAATGACACATCCTTCAAGACAAAATAAAATAAAGAATGGAAACACCTTCAATGGCTATTGTTTTTCTTGTCATAGCTTTGGACATAAAGAAATGGACTGCAAGAAACTAGAGAAAGGATATACAAGAAAATCCAAAACCTCAATTAGATGTTGGAGATGTAATTTTGTTGGGCACATATCAAAATTTTGTCATACAATGAGATGTTACAACTGTGATAAGTTTGGGAACAAATCCAAAAACTGCAAGAATACAAAAAGTCAATATTTGAATAACTCATTCAATAAAATGACAAATCCTAATAAAAGTGTCAAGAATAAAGGAGATGATAAATCTCCAAAAACACAATTAGAAAGAGAAGTTACAAAAAGAATAATATCTCACAGAAATATATGGAGAAGAAAATATGAAGGAGAAAGCAAGAAAGATGTTATTACACCTGAAAATGAAGAAAATAATAATAAGAACATGATGGGTAAAAGTCCTAATAAAGAATGTGAAAATCAATATGAGATAAATCAATCTCAAGAAAAGGAAATACCTATATAAGAATATGGGACAATATCAAATTCTGATGATGTCATTGTTTGTTAGCAAAAGAAAGAAAAAAAGAAAGTTTAACTTGGTTTTTACAAAATCAAAGAATTATGCCAAAGAGTTTCTAAATTAACATATGGAAAATATTGACTATCTATAGATTAGTGGTCAAAAGAAAAATCATTGGTAGGGTTAGTTGTATAATACAAGAAGAAGAAGAAATAAAGGTAGCAGAGAAGTTCAAGAAGTATCATTCAACAAAGATCAATTGATAACAAAATTGGCATTTAAATCAATTGGTATAATTCCTCAATTGATATTCCTATGAAATATCAAAGAGTAATAAGAAGCAGATCAAAAATATGAGTAAGATTCGTACTCTTGTTCTATTTGACAAAGGGAATTTAGTAAAAACTCAAGAGGAGTATTTTGGTTATTAAATAAGAACGTAATTAGATTAAGTTTTGAAAAGACTCGATCACTACAAAAAATTGTATCAAGAAGACTACTTATTTAAACTCAAAAATCCCAATTAACTAAGATAAGAAATTAGTAAATTAACAGGGGAAGAGACCTTGTTAGGAAGAGATACCCTATAAGAAACAAAGGGGGAGACTAGTCAAAAGCAAAGAGAGAGCATATTGACAGGGGGAGTCATTTAATTATTGTAGGAAGAACATGATTCCAAGGGGAGTTACCTAAGTTCATATTCTGGCCAACAACATGCGGACAAACAGATGTTGATTATAAGGGGAGAAAACCTTTTCCATTGATGTCAAAGGGGGAGAGTAACTTCATAGATAAATTCATAGACAAAATCATCATCACAGGGGGAGCTTGTGTATGAAGTTAGTATGTTTCCCTCATGACAAAGGGGGAGATTGTTGGACATATTTTCATTGATATGTTGTCATTGATGTCAATAGTCGATGTCATTATGATGTGATGATTTGTTTTTATGATGAATTGTCATTGATGTCAATAGTATATCAGTCAACAATGAATGTCAAACAATATGCAGAGATTGAAAGCATAAGCTCGGGAGGAGGAGCGAACAATATGCAGAGATTAATGCTCAGCAGGGAAAACACAGTACAGAAGCAATTCGTGATTATTGTTGATCACGATAAGATCAACAATGTTCCTATGATTAAAGATCAGGAGAAATAGAAAATCCGTGATTATTGTTGATCACGATTGAATCAACAATGTTATTATGATCAAAGCTCAGGAGAATTAGCGACTGACTATTAGTGCATAAAAGAATGCACAAACAGTGATTAAAGCTCGGAAGGAAAAGCGTAAGCTCAGAGTGAAAATCGTCAACATCCGTCCGATCAGAGTGAGAAGACTCAGCAACCGTCTGATCAAGAGGTTGATCATTTTGATCGTCTAAATATAGCAGACATCGGTCATATGAGTGACCATGGGCTTGAGGACTGTTGGAGGATCGTGACCGTCGATCTGCAAGCCAGATCAATGACAGGGATAAATTGTGGAGATCGAAATGAGAATTAAATGACTCGCTAGTTCAAATCCCACAATTGACCTAGATCAGCAGATCTCATAGCTTCAAATATCTATGGCTGCAGTTAATCCAACAAATGATGAGATTAAGACAGATTAAATCGAGACCTTTGATGCGCAATCGCCAGATCAATGGTAGGGACAAATTGCAGAGTTTGCGTGACAAGTTAAATCAATTGCAAGTTGTGGTTCTATAATCATCCATGATCATGGATATGCTTCGAGTGTCTTCATGATCGTTGGGTCACTTTTTAGTGGAAGGACGGGATAAGTTGAAAGGGTTGAGAATTTGATCATCCGAATACCCGTCGACCGTTAGATCTAACCCAAACTCTTGTCAGCTGTCGGATCGTGTTAAAGTGGAAGGATAGGATAAGATAGAAGATCAGCAAAGATGAAATACTGAGCTGTCGATCCAAGATCCATATCGAATGAACATCCTTCACTTCGGGTCTAAATATGTGAGGAGGTTACGCTCCAGGAACTTTGAGATTTGTAATAACTGAAGCCCGAAAATCCGAAGTGCTGAAAGACCATCAGATTTGGAGGNGGATGATGGCATGTGTCAAGAGGAAATTGGCTCATGCCATGTCAACAAGTGACGTAAGGAAGTTACATCACTCTGGGAGAATTTCTTCAGGAGTTTTATAACGAACGAGTGTCAAAAGTCTCGAAGTCCTGAAGGACGAAGGACCAAAGTCGCTCTCAGTCGTCGATCTCATATACCCTTCGGATACTATCCTGATCGTTAGATCAAAGATATGAACATGTGTCACATCGGGAGATCTACGTCGACGTCAACAAGAAACTATGGCATACCACGTTAGCAGTCTACGTCAGCAAGGACACTTGGCACAGTTAGAGAATGACAAGTGTCAAATTGAAATTAGAAGAAATTGTCATAAATCTAAAGACTCAACTTGAACATGCTAAAGAAGTGGAAGATGCCCCGAACATTCAGTTGACTAAAAAGGAAGAATTACGTCACATGTTTAAGATAGAAATAATTAATCTCAGAAAGATGAATGAAAAGACAAACAAGATTGTCAATTTCCAAAATAGCTCAGCTATCCTAGATACGATTTGGAAGAGACATAGATCATCTGATGACAAAAATGGCCTTGGATACAATAAGAAAGAAGACATATATAGAAGTAAAAAGGATTGAAGGATAAGTTTGGGCACAAATCCCAAAACTGAAAGGATATGTCTTCTTATGTGTATGAAGTTAGTATGTTTCCCTCAATGACAAAGGGGGAGATTGTTGGACATATTTTCATTGATATGTTGTCATTGATGTCAACGGTCGATGTCATTATGATGTGATGATTTTTTTTTATGATGAATTTTCATTGATGTCAACAGTATATCAGTCAACAGTGAATGTCAAACAATATGCAGAGATCGAAAGCGTAAGCTCAGGAGGAGGAGCAAACAGTATGAAGAGATTAATTCTCAGCAGGGAAAACGCAGTACAGAAGCAATTCATGATTATTGTTGATCACGATAGGATCAACAATGTTCCTATGATCAAAGCTCAGGAGAAATAGCAAATCCATGATTATTGTTGATCACGATTGAATCAACAATGTTCCTATGATCAAAGCTCAGGAGAATTAGTGATTGACTATCAGTGCATAAAAGAATGCACAAACAGTTATTAAAGCTCGGAAGTAAAAGTGTAAGCTCAGAGTGAAAATACTCAGCATCCATCCAATCAGAGAGAGAAGACTCAGCAGTCGTCCGATAAAGAGGTTGACCATGCTGATCGTCTAAATATAACAGACATCGACAATATGAGTGACTATGGTCTTGAGGACCATTGGAGGATCGTGACCGTCGATCTGCAAGCCAGATCAACGATAGGGATAAATTGCAGAGATCAGAAGGAGAATTAAATGACTCACTAGTTCCAATCCTACAATTGACCTAGATCGTTAGATCTCATAGCTCCAAATATCTACGACTATGTTTTATCCAAAAAACAATGAGATTAATCCAGATTAAATCGAGACCGTTGATGTGCAATCGCGAGGTCAACAATAGGGACAAATTGTGGAGTTTGGGTGACAAGTTAAATCATTCGCAAGTTGTGGTTCCGCAATCATCCATGATCATGGATCTGCTTCAAGTGTCTTCACAACCATTGGATCACTTTTTAGTGGAAGGATAGGATAATCTTAAAGGGTTGAGAATTTGATCATATGAATACCCATCGACTGTCAGATCTAAACCGAACACTCATCAGTCGTCGGATCATGTTAAAGTGGAAGGATAGGATGAGCTAGAAGAGAAGCACACCAGAAATATCGAGTCGTCGATCCAAGATCCATATCGAATGAACATCCTTCACTTCGGGTCTAAAGATGTGAGGAGGTTATGCTTTGGGAACTTTGAGATTTGAAATACCTGAAGCCCAAAAATATAAAGTGCATAAGGACCGTTGGATTTGGAGGACATAATGAGGACCGTTGGATCAGGTTTGTTGGTCAGCAAACCATGTCAGCAAGGACGTGTGGCAGACCACATGAACAAATACACATGGCATACCGAATCAGAAGACCACGAAACCAAAAGACATGTGGCAGACCATGTCAGCAGACCACGTCAGTGAACACACATGGCATAATCGAATGATGACATGTGTCAAGAGGAAAATGGCTCGTTCCATGTCAATAAGTGATGTAAGCAAGTTACATCACTCCAGGAGAATTGATTCAGGAGTTTTATCACAAACAAATGTCAAAAGTCCCAAAGGATGAAGGTCCGAAGTCACTCTCAACCATCGATCTGAGATACCCTTCGGATATTATCCTGACCGTTAGATCAAGGAGATGAACATGTGTCACATCGGGAGATCTACCTCGATGTCAGCAAGAAACTATGGAATACCATGTCAGCAGTATATGTCAGTAAGGACACGTGGCACAGTCAGAGAATGACAAGTGTCAAATTGAAATCAGCATTTCAGGTACGTGCAAATCACAAATCTCTGCGACACGTGGAAACTAATCGGCTCATGACATGTCATCAAGTGATGCAAGTAAGTTACGTCACTCTGGGAGTTTTTCTTTGGGAGATTTACCATGAGCACTCACCCAAAGTCCTGAAGTCACGAATGTCGAAGACCCAAAGTGGACATGAGACGTCCGATCTAAAGATCACTTCGGGAGCATTCTCATCTGTCGATCTACTACAATGGAAGGATAGTGTAAGATGAAATGTTAACCGACAGCAAGCGGTCTCCACCGTATTATGACTTACCATAGTAGGTGACCACTCCGGAGGAAAGAATGGGTTGAGATTTGAAATCTCTGAAGTCCTAAGACCTAGAGTAAATGGTGGCCATCCATATCAACGCTTGATTAAGTGCTAGCCGTCAGATTTAGTAGTGTAAGGATCAAATATGACCGTTGATATAGTTCCATGAAATAAACCATCCGATCTAGATTCGAAAGTTTTGAAAAGTTGAAAACTCGAAGTTCTGAAGTGTGAATTTTCGTCATTCGTCCATCTCATCAGAATATTCATGACCATTGATTTGATGAGCACTCAAGCACTAGTTTTTCCTAGCGTCTGTTCACCGTCGTTGATCATATGAAATATGAAATAAAGGCAAAAGATAATACAATGCTTAAATTGATAAGCATGTGGTTCTATGCCTATTATCATATGGGTTGAAGGAAGCACCTCATACAGGTTTCATCTGACACTGAGCTACACCAGAACAATACAGAGAATCATTAACAGATCGAATATGATCTGTTGGTGAAACCAGAATACAGCAGAAGCATGAGTACGATCTAATGAGTTGATCCATGCCTGTGATCAACTCATGAGGACAAATGAACTGATACACAGTCCTGATTAAAAGAGAGTTAAATCATTAAAACATGAATAAAGAATAAAAATGAAAATGATATTAACTAAGGTTTAAGATTATCATTTTAAATGAAAAGGTACAATGGTTCAAATATCAAAATACACAATGATTCAAATTCACATCAGTTGGAAAACTATATAAACAAAAGGGAATTATAAGAAGGTGTAGTTGAATTTGTTGAAGTATATATATTTATATATAATGGATTGAATGAAAGTTCATTCTATCAGGTTGGTGCATGTTTACAAGTTGGTTATTGTATGAGGATTGGATTCCTCACATATCAGTTGGATCTCAGATCAACAAGCTGGGACTTGTTATGAGGGTTGGATTCCTTATTTCTCAATTGGATCTGAAAACTACAAGTTGGGTCTTGTAACAGAGAGTTGGGTCTCTTATAATTGTATGAAGATGATATTCAAAGATTGATCGTATGTATGCATTCAAGTTATTTAATAAATAAAGTATTTATTGTTTTACATATATTGATTGAGAAAATGAAATGAATATTTGTTGTTCAGTTAATTTTTGAAAAGTGGAAAATTTGTCAATAAGTTTTGTGACACTGATTCGCCCCCCTCCCCCTCTCAGTGTCAAGTACCCATTTCAACAAATGGTATCAAAGTGGGTTCCTTTAGCATAGTTTAAACAATGAATGTATATCCAGAAGAAATGGGTGGACAGATTGTTGTCTCCACAAATGAAGCTCTCTTATTTAATGGAGCAGATTATTTATCATGGAGGGAAAATATGAAAAGATATATGAAGTCAAAAGGATCTGGAGTTTGGGATTCCATAGTAAGTAATCCTTGGTACTTAAATACTTCAAAGAGAAAATCCAAACCTGCAAAGGAAGCAAAGAGAAACAATTTAGTAGCCTTAAAAGCAATTCAGGATGGATTGTTAGACCAAGTCAAAGAAAAGATGAAGAACTACAAATCTGCCAAAGAATTATGGCTTCAACTAGAAAATAGTTATCATAATGAAACACAAGAAGAAGATAAATCCAATCAAAGAGAGGAACAATACTCTAATGAAGAGGATTATTATCATAGTAAAGAACAAAACTCAGAAGAAGAGAGTTCTTATCAAGATAATGAAGAAGATAAAGAAAAATAAAATTTCAATCAGATTGAAGAACATAGTTCAGAGAAAAAGACTTCTAATCTTAATGAAATACAAGATTCGATCTCAGTCAACAATGAAGAAGACGACCTCATCAAGGAATTGAGGAATACCTTAGTTTTCATTAAAGAAAAATTGCATTATCTTAAAACTGATGTTGCAGTTGTTATAGAAGAGATTCGTTTGGAACCAAGAAATTATATGCATATTAAAGTTCCTGTGGAGGCTCTTTACAACCTTGAATACACAACCTTGTTCACTCTAGAAGAGTTGGATAAACTCCAACAAAAATATATGATACTACTTCAAAATTTAGATCATTATAACAATGAAAAGTTTGAACAGAGAGTTCAGTTAGAAGAAAAAGAAGAGGAGATTGAGAAATTGAAGAATGAAATCAGTCAAGGAAAAGAAGAATCGTGTCATAAGCTAGACGTAGAAGTTGTGAAACTTAGAAAGGATGTTGAGAAGTTAAACACTCAACTTGAGGAAATTAAAGAAAGTAAACAAGACCTAAAAATCCAGTTAACAAGGAAAGAAAATTCTTACCATGTGTTGGAATTGGAAATCATCAATTCCAAAAAGATAAATGAAAGTACTAATGCAGATCTAATAACTCAAATTAAAGAAGCTAAGAAAAGGGAAGAATCCTATAAGATCCAAATAACCAAAAAGGAAGAATCATGCCATATATTTGAATTAGAAAACATCAACCTCAAAAGCATTCAACTACAATACGAGGAAGAAATCAAAGTATTGAAAACTAAAGTTTTTGATCTAACAAAAGATATGGAAGAATTGAAGACATATGACAAAACTATTAAATGCAAAGAAGTCTTGGATAAGACAAAAGAAATTGTCATAAATCTAAAGACTCAACTTGAACATGCTAAAGAAGTGGAAGAAGCCCTGAAGATTCAGTTGACTAAAAAGGAAGAATTATGTCACATGTTGAAGTTAGAAATAATTAATATTAGAAAGATGAATGAAAAGGCAAACAAGATTGTCAATTTCCATAATATCTCATCTATCCTAGATAATATTTGGAAGAGCCATAGATTAGCTGATGACAAAACTGGCCTTGGATACAATAAGAAAGAAGACAGCTATAGAAGTAAAAAGGAAGAAGAAAATCAAATGATAGATCCTTCAAGCCAAAATAAAATAAAAAATGGAAACACCTTCAATGGCTATTACTTTTCTTGTCATAGCTTTGGACATAAATCAATGGACTGCAATAAACTAGAGAAAGGATATACAAGAAAATACAAAAACTCAAGTAGATGTTGGAGATGTAATTTTGTTGGGCACACAACAAAATTTTTTCATACAATGAGATGTTACAACTATGATAAGTTTGGGCACAAATCCCAAAACTGCAAGAATACAAAAAGTCAATATTTGAATAAGTCATTCAAGAAAATGACAAATCCTAATAAAAGTTGGAAGAATAAAGGAGATGATAAATCTCCAAAAATGCAATTAGAAAGAGAAGATCCAAAAAGCAAAATATCTCACAGTAAGATATGGCGAAGAAAATATGAAGGAGAAAGCAAGAAAGATGTTATTACACCTGGAAATGAAGAAACTAATAATAAGAACATGATGGGTAAAAGTCCTAATAAAGAATGTGAAATTCAATATGAGATAAGTCAATCTCAAGAAAAGGAAATGCCTATAGAAGAATATGGGACAATATCAAATTCTGATGATGTCATAAGTTGTTAGCAAAAGAAAGAAAAAAAAAGAAGTTTAACTTGGTTTTTACAAAATCAAAGAATTATGCCAAAGAGTTTCTAAATTAACATATGGAAAATCTTGACTATCTATAGATTAGTGTTCAAAAGAAAAATCATTGGTAGGGTTAGTTGTAGAATACAAGAAGAAGAAAAAATAAAGGTAGCAGAGAAGTTCAAGAAGTATCATYCAACAAAGATCAATTGATAACAAAATTAGCATTTAAATCAATTGGTATAATTCCTCAATTGATATTCCTATGAAATATCAAAGAAGAATAAGAAGCAGATCAAAAATATCAGTAAGATTCATACTCTTGTTSTATTTGACAAAGGGAARTCGGTAAAAACTCAAGAGGAKTATTTTGGTTATAAAATAAGAATGTAATTAGATTAAGTTTTGAAAAGACTCGATCACTACAAAAATTTGTATCGAGAAGACCACTTATTTAAACTCACAAATCCCAATAAACTAAGAAAAGAAATTAGTAAATTAACAGGGGAAGAGACCTTGTTAGGAAGAGATACCCTTTCAGAAACAAAGGGGGAGAGTAGTCAGAAGCAAAGAGAGAGCATATTGACAGGAGGAGTCATTTAATTATTGTAGGCAGCACATGATTCCTGGGAGAGTTACCTAAGTTCATATTTTGGCCAACAACATGCAAACAAACAGATGTTGATTATAAAGGGAGAAACCCTTTTCCATTGATGTCAAAGGGGGAGAGTAACTTCATAGAGAAATTCATAGACAAAAGCATCATCACATGGAGATTTTGTGTATGAAGTTAGTATGTTTCCTTCAATGAAAAAGGGGGAGATTGTTGGACATATTGTCATTGATATGTTGGCATTGATGTCAACGGTCGATGTCATTATGATGTGATGATTTGTTGTTATTATGAATTGTCATTGATGTCAACAATATATCAGTCAACATTTAATGTCGAACAGTATGCAGAGATCGAAAGCGTAAGCTCAGGTGGAGGAATGAACAGTATGCAAAGATTAATGCTCAGCAGGGAAAATGCAGTACAGAAGCAATTCGTGATTATTGTTGATCACGATAGAATCAACAATGTTCCTATGATCAAAGCTCAGGAGAATTAGTGAATTTGTGATTATTGTTGATCGTGATTGAATCAACAATGTTAATATGATCAAATCTCTGGACAATTAGTGACTGACTATGAGTGCATAAAAGAATGCACAAATAGTTATTAAATCTCGGAAGGAAAAGTGTAAGCTTAGAGTGAAAAGCCTCAACAGTCATCTGATCAGAGTGAAAAGACTCACCAGTCATCTGATCAAGAGGTTGGTTGTGTTGATCATCTAAATATAACGGACATCGGTCATATGAGTGATTGTGGGCTTGAGGACCATTGGAGGATCGTGACAGTCGATCTCCAAGCCAGATAAACAACAGGGAAAAATTGCGAAGATCGAAAGAAGAATTAAACGAATCACTATTTCCAATCCCACAATTGACCTAGATCGCCAGATCTCATAGCTCCAAATATCTACGACTGCGGTTGATCCAACAAACGTTGAGATTAAGCCAGATTAAATCGAGACCGTTGATGTGAAATCACCAGATCAACCACAGGGACAAATTGCAGAGTTTGGGTGATGAGTTAAATCACTTGAAATTTGTGGTTCTGCAATCATCTATGATTATGGATCTTATTCGAGTGTCTTCACGATCGTTGGACCACTTTTTAGTGGAAGGATAGGATAACATGAAAGGGTTGAGAATTTGATCATATGAATACTCGTTGACCATCATATCTAACCCAAACTCTCGTCAGTTGTCGGATCATGTTAAAGTGGAAGGACATTATAAGATAGTAGAGCAACAATGCATAAAGATTGAGCCGTCGATTCAAGATCCATATAGAACAAACATCCTTCACTTCAGGTCTAAAGATGTGAGGAGGTTACGCTCCAAGAACTTTGAGAATTGAAATACCCAAAGACCGAAAATCCGAAGAGCATAAGGACCGTCAGATTTGAAGGACATAATAAGGACCATTGGATCAAGGTTGTTGTTTAGTAGACCATGTCAGCAAGGACGTGTGGCAGACCACGTCAGCAAGGACACATGGCAGACCACGTCAGAAGACCATGATAGAAAAAGACATGTGGCAGACCATGTCAGCAGACCACATCAGCAAACACACATGGCATAATCGGATGATGGCATGTGTCAAGAGGAAATTGGCTCATGCCATGTCAACAAGTGACGTAATCAAGTTACATCACTACGGGAGAATTTCTTCATGAGTTTTATAACGAACAAGTGTCAAAATTCTCGAAGGACGAAGGACCAAATTCGCTCTCAGTCGTCGATCAGAGATACCCTTCGGATACTATCCTGACCGTTAGATCAAGGATATGAACATGTGTCACATCAGGAGATCTACGTCGACGTTAACAAGAAACTGTGGTAGACCACGTCAACATTCTACGTTAGCAAGGATAGGTGGCACAGTTAGAGAATGGCAAGTGTCAAATTAAATCAACATTTCAAGTACGTGCAATTCACGAATATGAGTGACACATGGAAGTTGCTCGGCTCGTAACACGTCATCAAGTGACGCAAGTAAGCTACGTCACTCCGGGAGTTTTTATTCGGGAGTTTTACTACCAGCACTTGCCCAAAGTCTCGAAGTCCCGAATGTTGAAGACCCGAAGTGGACATGAGACATCTGATCTGAAGATCACTTCGGGCTCATTCTCATATGTTGATCTACTACAATGGAAGAATAGTGTAAGCTGAAATTTTAACCAAAAGCAAGTGGTCTCCACTGTATTATGACTTACCACAGCAGGTGACCACTCCGGAGGAAAGAATGGGTTGAGATTTGAAATCTCTGAAGTCCAAAGACCCAGAGTAAATGGTGGCCATCCATATCAATGCTTGATTAATTCCTAGCCGTCGGATTTAGCAGTGAAAGGATGAGTGTAAGGATCAAATATGACTGTTGATATAGTTCCGTGAAATAAATCATCCGATCTAGATTCGAAAGTTTTGAAAAGTTGAAAACTCAAAGTTTTGAAGTGTGAATTTCCATTAGCCATCCATCTCATCAGAATATTCATGACCATTGATTTGATGAGTGCTCAAGCACTAGTTTCGCCTAGCATCTGGTCACCGTCATTGATCATATGAAATATGAAATAAAGGAAAAATATAATGCAGTGCTTAAATTGATAAGACCTTGGTTCTACGCCTATTATCATATGGGTTGAAGGAAGTGCTTCATGCAAGTTTCATCCTACACTGAGCTACACCAGAACAATACAGAGAACCGTTAAAATATCGAATATGATATGTTGGTGAAACAAGAATACAACATAAGCATGAGTACGATCTAATGAGTTGATCCATGTCGGTGATCAACTCATGAGGACAAACGAACCTATAAACAGTCATGATTAACAGAGAGTTAAATCATGAAAACATGAATAAAGAATAAAAAGAAAAATGATATTAACTAAGGTTTAAGATTATCATTTTAAATGAAAAGGTACAATGGTTCAAATATCAAAAGACACAATGATTCAAATTCACATCAGTTGGAAAACTATATAAACAAAAGGAAATTATAAGAAGAAGGTGTAGTTGAATTTGTTGAAGTATATATATTTATATATAATGGATTGAATGAAAGTTCATTCTATCATGTTGGTGCCTGTTTACAAGTTAGGTCTTGTATGAGGATTGGATTCCTCACATCTCAGTTGGATCTCAGATCAACAAGTTGGGACTTGTTATGAGGATCGGATTCTGCATTTCTCAGTTGGATCTGAGAACTACAAGTTGGGTCTTGTAACAGAGACTTGGGACTCTTATAATTGTATGAAGATGATATTCAAAGATTAATCTTATGTATTCATTCAATTTACTTAATAAATAAATTATTTATTGTTTTATATATATTGATTGAGAAAATGAAATGAATATTTGTTGTTCAGTTAATTTGTGAAAAGTGGAAAATGTGTGAATAAGTTTTGTGACATTGATTCACATTCCTCACATCTCAGTGTCAAGTACCCATTTCAACAATTGGTATCAGAGTGGTTTCCTTCAGCACAGTTTAAAAACTGAAGGTAGATCCAGAAGAAATGGGTGGACAGATTGTTATCTCCACAAATGAAGCTCCCTTATTTAATGGAGCAGATTATTTATCATGGAGGGAAAATATGAAAAGATATATGAAGTCAAGAGGATATGGAGTTTGGGATTCTGTAGTAAGTAAGACCTGGCACTTAACTACTTCAAAGAGAAAATCCAAAACTGCAAAGGAAGCAAAGAGAAACAATTTAGTATCCTTAAAAACAATTCAGGATGGATTGTCAGACCAAGTCAAAGAAAATATGAAGCACTACAAATCTGCCAAAGAATTATGGATTCAACTAGAAAATAGTTATCATAATGAAACACAAGAAGAATATAAATCCAATCAAAGCGAGAGGATTCTTATCAGAGTAAAGAACAAAACTCAGAAGAAGAGAGTTCTTATCAAGATAATGAAGAAGATAAAGAAAAAGAAAATTTCAATCAGATTGAAGAAAATGATTCGGAGAAAAAGACTTCTAATCTTAATGAAATATAGGATTCGATCTTAGTCAACAATGAATAAGAATACCTCATCAAGGAATTGAGGAATACCTCAATTTTCATTAAAGAAAAATTACATTATCTTAAAACTGATGTTGCAACTGTTATAGAAGAGATTCGTTTGGAACCAGGAAATTATATGCATATTAAAGTTCCTATGGAGGCTCTTGACAGTCTTGAGTACACAACCTTGTGCACTCTAGAAGATTTGGATAAAATCCAATAGAAATATATGATACTCCTTCAAAAATTATATCATTCTAACCATGAAAAGTTTGAACAGAGAGTTCAGTTAGAAGAAAAAGAATAGGAGATTGAGAAATTGAAGAATGAAATCAGTCAGGGAAAAGAAGAATCATGTCATAATATGGAAGAAGAAGTTGTGAAACTTAGAACGGAGGTTGAGAAGTCAAAAACTCAACTTGAGGAAATTAAAGAAAGTAAAGAAGACCTAAATATCCAGTTAACAAAGAAATAAAATTATTACCACATGTTGGAATTGGAAATCATCAATTCCAAAAAGATAAATGAAAGTACTAATGCAGATCTAATAACTCAAATTAAAGAATCTAAGAAAAGGGAAGAAGCCCAAAAGATCCAAATAACCAAAAAGGAAGAATCATGCCATATGTTTGAATTAATAAACATCAACCTCAAAAGTATTCAGCTAGAATACGAGGAAGAAATCAAAGTATTGAAAACTAAAGTTTTTGATCTAACAAAAGATATGGAAGAATTGAAGATATATGACAAAACTATTAAATGAAAAGAAGTCTTGGATGAGACAAAAGAAATTGTCATAAATCTAAATACTCAACTTGAATTTGCTAAAGAAGTGGAAGAAACCCTGAAGATTCAGTGGACTAAAAAGGAAGAATTATGTCAC
>JASDQU011404797.1:42682-80438 GCA_032191745.1 Picea mariana | reverse complement strand
ACTCGATTTTTCATTGGAAAACCAAGTAAAATTGGCCAATCAAAATTCTCCAAAAAAACAAAAATTCATTATTACCTTCTAGTTTCATTCTACAGCTTCAAACGTTTTATAAATGTTTATCTCCAAGACTTGAGGACAAGTCAATAAATAAGGCTGAGGGGGATAAGGTATACATTTTTGAAAATTCTTTGAAAACCTTTCAAGCCTTCTACAGATGACAACATGTATTTCAAAAAGTATCAACTTCATCTAGTAGAGGGACCTGAGAATAATATCAACTTCATTCAGCAGAGGGACCTGAGAAAAGTATCAACTTCATCCAACAGAGGGACCTGAGAAGAATATCAACTTCATTCAACAGAGGGACCTGAGAAAAGTATCAACTTCATCCAGCAGAGGGACTTGAGAAGAATATCAACTTCATTCAGCAAAGGGACCTGAGAAAAATATCAACTTCATTTAGCAGAGGGACCTGAGAAGAATACTAAGCAAAAAAAATACAAGAGGAAAGACTTACAATAATATTCCAGCCAGCTTCAATTAGGCAAACACAATGAGCAAACAAGTTAGTATACATTTTCCTTTTTAATGCTTTAAATTTGGAAAATTCTTCATAAGCTAAGCAATGATAAATATCCTATCTTTCCCTTTCCCTACATCATCTTTTCATCACTCCATTTTCATATACCCTCAAAAGCATAAAAAATGGTACTCAAAGGAACCAATTTTGGTCTCCAAGGGAGTTATAAGGAAAGGATCAGGTTTAAAAACTCAAACACATTGTTTTTGAGCTGTAAACGCTCTGTTTTATGAAGATATAAGTTGCATACACACAAAATGAATTGTTGTTTGCATAAATGAAAGGTTGTTTGCATACACATTAAACAAAGGGGTCATAAGAAGAAGGTTTTATGCTTGACAAAGGGGATGGTCAATCAAGGAAACGAATTAAGGGAGTTATAAGTCAAATGAACACATTTTCTTAGAAAAAAAACATTTCTTATAAGGAAGAGGGAAAGTACGAAGGTACAAATAAAACAACACCTTCGGCTATGATTGATGTACAAATGCATTTTTTTTTTAAATAATAAAAACCCTTGTCTAAGTTTCCTCCACAATGATTTTTCTCCCTTCCTAAAAATAATTACAACTTAAACTCTTTTCATGTGTTGTGTCTCACTTGAATGCTCCCCAGACTCGAACCTCCGACGCACTCCTATGTATACTTACCTCCATTTCAAAACGCATGCTCTTTTTCAAACACGCCAGCGCCATTCTAAACAAAGAATCCCTACGCTCTAGCAAATTGTTCCCTCCTATGCGCTCCTATCCTGAAATCTCTGATAAATAATGAATTGTATGTTGACAATTTCATTGTCAACATACAACATTCTCGCCCTGTGGAAGAAAATGTGGAAGTTGAAGGAGATGCGTGGTGAGCAAAGGCAAGAGAACGTATTCAAGTAGGAGTCGGCCAGTGAAAGGTAAGTTCGAATTCAAATAATTGTTAAAACTAAGTACAAAAATTTGACTTTCTGAGGTACATTTTGAGAATAGAAATAGTTCATTTCTAGCAGAGGCTGATTGAAAGAAGAAAAATTGAGCTGGGATTCAACAAGAAGCCTGAGAGTTTTTATCGAATTCCCAAGTATGCCCTTGCATCAAAATTTTATGATTGAAGAACAGAGAGCAGTTTAGAAATTTGAAAAATATGAGATTTTCTTTGTTTTTGAACAGAAAAATCTTATTGAAGACCATTCACAGAATTAAATCCAAACAGAGTCTGCAAGTTTAAAAATCTTGGTCAAAGAATATGCAGAGTTGAAACTTTTGAGAAGAATAGACCTCCTTTTTATAAACAGTGAGAATATTTTAGGGACTTGCTCTTAAAAAATTGAAAGAATGGTGTCTAGATATGAACCAGAGAAGCTTGATACATCAAAAATTCATAAGGATTGTATACAAATTCTTGAGCAAAAACAGTGGATAGCTTTCTTTGAGAAATTTGATGGATTTTGTGAGGAAGTTGCTTTAGAATTTGCTCATTCATTTGATGGGGAGAGGGCTACTGTTGGAAACCTTACTATTAGAATCTCTGAAGATATCATTGCACATGTCACTGGACTTCCTCAAATAGTCGAAAAATATTTCAAAAATAATCATTTTAAAGATAAATCATGGGCATCTTTTATTTCCAGATCTAGGGTGGCAACAATCAATTGGAAGAAGGGAATCCCAAGGAGTTGGTTGATTTATCCTTGGGATGAATTAGCCTATATCATACAGAAGTTTATAACTTGTGAGGGAAGATTTAGCATCATCTACCTATATCACATTAAGTTGCTACAACATTTAAAAGGTGACTGCGAAATTAACATGCCCTATTTTCTACTACAAAGCCTTTCTAAGATGGCTAAGGCCGTCCAAAAACAAGGGAGGAATACAGAAAAGAGTCTATATCATTGTGGCTTTATTAAAATGATCATCATATATGAACTACAGAAGTAAAACTTGACTTGGCAATAGTTTATCACTGAAAATGGTTTTGAAACAATAAAGGAGGAAGAAAAAGAGGAACAAATCTTGGTTGTGACTGATGATGAGGAAGAAATACAGAACCCCAAGGCAACAAGCTCAAAACCACCTATGGGGAGGAGAAGAACAAGAAGCATGGTGAAAAGGGAGAACGAATTTGAGGAAAAAGACAAGATTTTTACCACATATGAAAGAAAATTAAGGAAACGCCAACAAGTTCAAAAGGGACAAATACAAGAAAGTGATGATGAAGCACAACAAGCACAGTATGCACATATTCAGACTCTGGAGGCACAATCATTGGAAAATGATGAGTTTGAAGAACAAGAAACTTCCACATATGAGCAAATGAGAGAAGATGTGGAACAATTAATTAAAGATATGAAAGAAGAACCTCAAATAGAAGAAGTGGCTGGTGGGTCCACATCAGAACTTGATAAGAAAAATAAGAAAATAAATAAAATGAAGAGAAAAATCAAGGAAATTGAAGTCCTGGAAAGATACATAAAAACAGAGAATGAAATGCTAAGGACTCAAAGCCATAAAACACAGGAGGAGAATGAAACCTTGAATAAAAAGAATAAGAAGCTTCAAAAGAAAAACAAATTAATCTCCAAACAGGCCTATAAGTGGTTTCAACAGAAGAAGGCATATAAAGAAAAATATCAAAGAATGAAAGCTCTTCATACAGCTCAGGTTAATGTGGAGACATTATTACAGGCAGCAGAGGTGGTAGAAGATCATTGACAGAGGTTCAAGAACATTTTGTTTTTGTGCATGAGGACATGCAAAGACTTCCTCTTGGGGGAGATGTTGAGTACATTTTTATGCTTCCTTTTTACTCTATAAACTACACTTTTGCCTCCATAACCATCCATTTTGCCTCCATTTCAGTCCATATTTTTCATAAAACAGCTTATGCAAGGTACATTTATCATTATTTAGCTTAATAATTGAGTTTTCTAATTTTTGGCATTAAAATTGAAAATTTATCAGAAATTACAGGATTTGACTAAATCCCGTAATTGCTCCTAGGTTTGTGTACTTGCAGGAGAACTGGGTGAAATCTAAGACTTGGGTCGTGATCCTTGATGTACAAGGATGGATGATGAGCTATCATCTTCGATATCTGAGCCTTCTAGGTGTTTGGTCAACACTGGTCAAACAGGGCCACTTCAGTAGAAAATACCTTGTTTTAGCCTAAAATCATGGACAATTTTAGATTTTCTTGGGATTTGCTCATATTTTATGGATCTGAAGGGGCTGTTCGACCTTCCTAGCATATATTATGGATATGATAATGATCTTTAGTAAATTTATTAACATTATTAGTTTCAAAACTCTTGTATAAATACTCTAAAGGATAGACTAGTATGGCACCTTTTGGATGTGAATGAAGAAACTTTGGAATTTGCAATCTTGAGATTAGTTATGTGTTTTTTTTCTTGATAATGTTTATGATATGATGATGTGAATGCTTATGGAAGCTCCTTCTTAGCTGAGGCAACTCAAGTGTACAAGTGAAGCATTGGAGGGCCCCCTTTGCCAAACTAGTACACTCTTTCTTTATGTTCTTTTCAAGTAATCTTTGATACATGTTTTAGATCAGATCTTGTTGTAGATAAGTTTTATTCATATCTTTGTTGTAGTTATATGAATTCCATAGTTAAGTAATATGCTTAATGTTTCAAAGCCTTACTCATGTTGTGAATGATTTCTTGAATAAGAATTCAATGTGTGGTTTGCTTTCAAGAATTAGGATAATCATGAATGCTTTTTGAGTTATTTACACTTTCAGTACTTTTGTTTTAACAAGAATTGGTGATAATTGCTAATGAATGAAATAAGACAATGAATGCATCTCTTGAATAAGAGTTTTGTATTTCTAGTATTGATAAGCCTTAGAACTAGTTCGAATATCTTTTTGAATGCTTATTGTTTAGGAAAACATTTGCTGATTACAGTTATGAGATCTATGAATAGGACTTCTGAACAGAATCTTAGCATCTCTTCTATATTCATCTCTTAGAATAGGTTTTGGTTTATTCCCATTAAAGAATAAAAGTTATCTCTAAATCCATACATTTTGTATGTGCCTCTAAGTCTTACAAACATCGGATTGGCAATCATTTGCACTCTAATTTACATCAGTAGATTGAAGCCTAACACTCTCTACAACTGAGATAAATTACACTACCATTGAAAGAGAAGGTTTAGCCATGGTGTATGCATTGCAGAAGTTTCGTCACTACTTGTTGGGAGAACACTTTAAGATGTTCACTGATCACTCTACATTGAAATACCTAGTCAACAAGCCAGTGTTGGGGGGAAGAATATGCAGATGGCTACGGTTATTCTAGGAATATGATTTTGAGATTGTGGTCAAGCCAGGAAGAATGAGTAAGGGTGCTGACCACTTGTATAGATTAGAACATGGAGAGGAACCTACCAGTTTGGAGGATACACTACCAGATGCATATTTGTTGGCCATCAAAAAGGTTGATGATCACTTCACCGAGATAGTTCAGTTTCTGTTAATAAAAATGGCACCTCGTGAATACATAGTCATTCAGAAGAAACAATTGGTAGTTCGAGCTGCAAACTTTTTACTTATAGCTGGACAACTATATAAGATGGGACCTGATGAGATCCTGAGGATATGTGTTATGGAGGTAGAAAGACCACTAATTCTAGCAGAATCACATGAAGGCATCACAGGAGGACACTATGCAGGAAAAACAAGAATGCAGAAGGTTCTCAGAGCTGGCCTATGGTGGCCCACTTTACACAAAGATGCTAAGGAATACTACAGAGCCTGCGATGTATGCCAAAGAGTTGGGGAACACTCCAGAAGAGATGAGATGCCTTTATCACCTTAGCTAACTTTGCAGGCATTTGAGAAATGGGAAATTGATTTCGTAGGACCTATCAACCCACCAGGAAAGAGCACAGGAGCCAGATACATCATCACTGTGACAAAGTATTTGACCAGATGGGTAGAAGCAAGAGCATTCAAGAACTGTAGTGCAACTACAGCTCTGCTATTCATATTTGATGATATCATAACCCGATTTGGATGCTCGAAGACCCTGATGAGTGATCAAGACACACATTTTATTAATAAGACCATTGAAGCCTTGACTCATGAATTTGAAGTTCATCATCAAAAGAGTACGCCATACCATCCGCAAGTGAATGGAACAATTGAAGCTTTCAATAAAATCTTGGAGACAATGATGACGAAGATTTGCAGTGTGAACAGAGATGATTGGGATTTGAGAGTACCATCAATATTATGAGCCTATAGAACCACTTGCAAGAAGTTGACAATGCAGACTCCCTTTAAGTTGGTTTATGGTCTTGAAACAGTTGTACCTATGGAATATTTAGTTCCTAGCTTAAGAATTGTAGCATTTACATATATGGATGACACAGGTGCTGTGCAAGACAGAATTGCGCAGTTGGTAGAACTGAAAGAAGACAGATTCATTGCAGGATTTCACCAGTAGGTACATAAGGAACAAGAAAAGGCCTACCATGACAAATATATCAAGAAGAAGTCATTTATGCAAGGATATCTGGTATTGGTATATGACACCAAGTTCATGAAGCATCTAGGGAAGTTCAGGACACATTGGATTGGGACATATTTGGTTGCCTATGTTATAGAAGGAGGAGCTGTGCAGTTGAAGACTTTGAAGGGAGAATGGAAGGAAGGTTTGGTAAATGGGAGGTGGTTGAAATTGTACTACGACAACCAGCTACCTCGCAACTCTCAGTAAAAGAATAAGAAGAAGGGTCTAGGTACCAGGTGCAGTTGAAACTGGGTACCAGACATAGAAAATAATTTTTTCACAAGGAAGGGATGAACAAAACAGAGAGCACAGGTTGTTCCGCACAGTCTGAAGACGAAGAGAAATAGAAAGTTTAGACCTCTAGTGCCTTAGGACGAGTCACAGGTGAGTGTTGGGGGCATGTTGGCCCTTGGTTATTGAAGACGGTGAAGATTAAGGAAGAAAGGTGAAATAGGAACTGCGTGGAAGGCACATTGTCTAATATTGGGTCGAAGTGGTCAAAGAAGAAGAAAAGAAGGAGCAAATTAAGGGAAAGCTAGTCGTTGAACAAGAAGATTGAGGATGACAGATCAGAAAGGAAGATAGATCGTGGACAAATCAATAAGCAAAAGAAGACGTCAATGAGTTCTTTGGAGCACCTTGTGGGAAAGAAGGAACGACAGATTGGTGAAGCTCTGAAAACACGAGTCAAGTGGACCTAGGGTTTTAGACACCTAGGGTTTTAGAATCTAGGGTTTTGACACCTAGGTTTCGGCCTAAGGTTGTCCGAGGGTCATTGTAATGTATAAATAAGGACCTAGATGAGAGAAGAGGGGTTTTTCACTATTGTGGATAATCATTGTTGTTGATAATATTGTGTGTTGAGTGAGAGAGAGAGTTGTTGGGTGTGAGAGTAGTCTATATTGTAAGATCTTTAGTTGGGTGTGAAGATCACCTTTGCAACTGGGTGCGTAGGGAGGGGAGATAGAGAGAAGAGAAAGAGAGAGATATCTACAAGCCAAGTGCGTAGATAGAACTGTATGTTTTCACCTAATATCAATAAACCCAGTTCTATGGACGTAGACCTAGGGAGAGGGTGAACCACGTATATCTTGTTGTTCTTTGTGATTGATGTTGTGTTCTTTTTTTCTTTGTTATTATGTTATTGCATCATTGTGTTAGATCTGAGACATAGCTCATGCAGTAGGCCTAAGGGAGATAAAGAATAACTAGATCTCTGTGTGGTGTTCCTTTGAAGCCACATGCATTTTCTCAAGTTGTAGACACTTGTGTCCTATAATCCCCTATTGCTACTTTGGGTGAGACTGCATTTGCTTCACAGGAGTTGTCGAAAGGGCCAGTAGTTAGGGCTTGTTGGTGCGTTGTTAGAGTTGAACCCTAGGTTTGCGACTATGCCAATAGTTGGCTAGATAGAGGAGCACATTAAAGAAGTTTTCAAGTAAATTCCAGACATCGCACAAGAAGGGGTTCATTTACAGATAGAAGAGAAAATTGGGAATATTTTGCAAGCGATGGAAGATTACAAAAGTCACATAAAGGACTTTATGGAACAATTTAACCCAAGAACGACACCATAGGTTAGATAACAAAGAGTGAAGGAAGTTGCAGGGCACATGGAGAGCATGGCATGAAGTATTAAGTACATTGCAAAGTTATATGACAAAAGTGCACAAATTTGGACAAGTCTGCAAGAGGATGAAAAGTTGTAGGTACTAGAATAGAAGGAAGAAAGCATCAACACAACCACGCAGGAACTGAAACAAAAATAGAAGTCCATGAAAATTCAGAAGAGGTTGAGGAGCACGCAAGAGTTAAAGAATTTACAGGAAGAGCTAAATACTATGCCCATGAAATCTAAACACCCCCAAAATCTTTAAAATTCCCATGAAATATAAGGAACGCCCACAAAATTGTACAAAAATCACCACCAAAGTAGTGAATGAACAAGAAAACATCAAAAGGAAGGTGTTTCATCCATATTGGAATGTTGCATACTTGTTCATCCGAAAGGGCTTGCTTTCCAACCATGTTCTCTGTAATTGGGCTTGCTTCCAAGCCTCTGCATGTTTTTGAGAAGTCACGATTTGAATGTGAATGGATCCCCAAGAATTCATCTAAAAAATGCTCCTAGATGAGGTCTATGGTCGAGTTTACATAGATATGGTTGTTAGCTACTCGTTTTCTCAAAATGTGGGCATTGATGGCAATGATGGAGACCTCATTGTTCATGCATTCAATGGCAGCGAGTCTGGGAAACCAAAGAGGATCTTTTCTCCCAACGAAGAACAAGGTACTTACAATGCCTCCATTTTCATCCAGGCTCCTCCCTATGATTATCTATACGTTGGTTCGTCATTATTCTGTGACCTGAGTGCTCAGAGAATGAGAAATTGGATGGCTTATCATGCCAAATTCTTTGGGCCTAGATCACATTTTGTTTTTCACGATGATGGTGGAATCCATCCCCAATTTAGAAAGGTGTTGGAACCATGGATTTTAGCAGGTCGTGTGATGGTGAAGGATATAAGTGTGCAGGAACAATACGATGGGTATTATCATAATCAGTTTTTCACTGTGAAAGATTGTTTGCACAAGTACGAATTCATGGCGAATCAAAAAAAAATTCTTTGATGTAGATGAGAATAAGTATATTCCTCATGGAAGTACTCTGTGATATATAGTGAATAATCTCTCTAATTATACACATTTCACCTTTACGCAACATACCATGTTCAAGAATATTTTCTTGTAGAATCATATTAGCAATGAGTTGGCACAATTACCACTAACTCTAGTGATAGGTCAGCACACCTAATACAAACTCTAGTGCTTTCCATCAGAGAACTTACTATTAAATCTAGTGAAAATGTTAGAGCACTTTATATTAAGTTCATCGATGTGCTCACAGAACTTAACACTAAGTTCATTGATAACATTTGGACCACTTAATATGAACTCCAACGCTTGAGGTCATGATCACAAGTATTAAGGTTTTATTGGGTTGTGGTATGGAAACATAGATAGTAGAGAGGGGTGTGGCCACCACCATCCCTTTTAACCAATGTGCATTCACCATTAAGGGGAAGAAATGGGATCTCAACCCTCCCTTTGTTTTAATTATTTTAATTAATTACCCCTTTTAAAACTTTATGAAAACCTTATACCCTTTTACCCAAACTCTAATGATAACTTGTTGAAATTTTTTATGTTGAAACCATTACACAATGATCTGATATAACCCAGCATGATACTTGATGATAATCTAGATAGAGATCTTAGGCTCATATATTATAGGAATCACTTTCCCGAATAACTTAAATGAAGGTGCACCAACACGATCACTCAAAGAATTTTCTAAGATAGGTGCCAGTTCACTCTTGGTGAAGTTCATAACTTAGCCCTAGCTTACAATGACAAGGTTCATAACTTGTCCTCTAATTCACATCGTAGGAGTTCCCACTAACTCCTCTGATGCAAATCGGAGGAGTTCTTATTAACTCCTTCGAAACCTAAAAAAAATCCTTTCATAAATCAGCCATAACATTTTACTTAGGTGTCCATTTCACGCATTCTTTATACTATTGGAAAGGTATTTTAGAGATATATGACTCACTAGTTACATGATTTAATAAATTCCTAACCAAATGTCTTAATTTTTTAGGATTAATATATGACACCTTTTTAATATCCCCAGAAGAACACAACACCTCAACTACGAGCAAAGGAACTGTTAGTCCCTAAAGATGCTCTTGACTATGAGAGGGAAAGCTAGGGCATCATTCATTTATTGCAAAGTATTTTTAAGGTTTTATGATTTGGTTTGTTGTAAAGTGGTTGAAAACTGGGTTGAGATTACAACGTGACATGAAAATCAAGAATAAAACATAGTATATCCCACTGATTGAATAATAGGTAGATACATAGATGGATTAAACAAATTTAAGAAACAGGAAAGTGAAGTCTTCAATATGTCAACTTCACAAGAGTTTTTTGTCTCAATATATTATAAAGAAACAAAAGAATCAGCTTGACCTTATTACTTGAAAATTTATCTCTACAACAAAATCTTCACTGTATAAATTAACATTCAAGAACCAAAATGCATTGCAATCCGAATAATAAATTCAAGCATGAAGAATGAAATAACAGAGTAGAAAAAAGAAGGTCTAACCATCCATATGCCTTTGCTATTGAGTGTCAATTGAACATAAATGTCTTTTACAATAATCTCCACAAAATGTTTCACTGGATCTCCAATTTTTCAGCCTCCACATGGTCTGTCTTCTGTCTATTTAAACTATCTATAAAACTTTCAAATCCTATTATCTAGAACATCTTTAAATGACTAGAATAAAAAAGTATCCAACTCTTAAAGTAATTCACTCAAAATGAGCTTCTACCCCCCAAAATAGTCTATAGCTCAACAACTTGATATAACAAACATTGCTAGCATTACATTTGACTCTACAAAATAGGGATTTTGTTTGACTCTGTAAAACAGATCGAAGTTTTAGCATCTCCCTGATCAAAATGAATAATCTTTGCCATATCTCCTAGAGAACCTTTAAACAAAATTGTAACAAATCTTCAAGTTACCTTTAGGATAAAATCGCAGCAGTGGCTTTGGCGTTTTTCTGCTTGAGTTTTGTGGTTAACACAACATTGTGCCAGTAAAGTTTGAAATTAATTTCCCTGATTTCCTTAAGCAATGCCCTTTGCTCCTTCTTCTTCTTTTTAAGACTTTTAATCCTTTCTTGCTGGCGAGCATTCCACTGTTCTATCTGCATTTTTTCCTTCTTTAATTGTTTTATGGTTTTCTGAAATTCCTTAATCTTTTCCTTATCAGTTCTTATCTCAACCCTGAATCCTAAACAATATTCAATAGGTGCAGTTTCATTCAGATTTAAGGTAACACTAGGTTCCTTGGCTTTAACCTAGTATTTTGAGATTAATTCTGAGCTATGTTCTTTTTCAGAACTTGATGAATCTAAAGCTCCAGGTACATCTGGTAAGTAATCTGTGTCTTCCAAGTAATTTTGTTTTTCTTCAGGGAATTCACTGGTGCCTTGTTGATGGGCGAAGTTGACCGTCCGTCAACTGGAAGAGTGGATCTGGTCCGGGGTTGTCTAAATAACCCAAGCCGTTTGGGATAACCCACCCTGACGGGTTTAGCGGCTCCGTTAGCCGATCTAAGTCCTAAGAAAACAAAAAGAAAACTACTCTAAATTAACTAATCTAAATGAAAAATAACAATTAAAACAAACTAATAAACAAATCTAAACTATTATATATACAATTCACTATCTAATACTACACAACTATAATTCTATAAAATCAAATATTCAATTACTAATAGAATCAAATTTAATTACAAATGTACAATACTTACAAATTACAAATTTGAATGAAAACCTGCAAAACTCATTTGTAATCTGTCCTAAGACAGCTAGACTATTTGTTTTTTGATTTTTATAATTTTATGAAAGAGAAATAAACTAAAAACTATCTAAAGTAAGCAACTAAAATAATAACTCTAACTACAAATCTAAACTATACATATATCTATCTAAACTACTTATATTAAACTAACAAACTAACTATTAAACAAAATAACAAATTGACCTGAAGTAGCGCTTCAGGTTTGTCCTGTATGCAGTGGTTTCTATAGCTGTTCGGAGGGAGGAAACCCGCACCGGATTATCCACGAGCTTATCGTAAACGGGAAGCTATTTTGCTCTTCAAATATAATTACAGGACAAACAAGACATAAAAGTTACAACAATCTTATATTTACAAATGATAACATTTAGATAAATCTGCGTGCAAGGATTTGTACAAAATGATTCAATTAATGAAGAAGAGAAATCTGTGATTCATTAACTGAAACAAGTAATTGTTGTATTTTTAAATAATAAAAGAGATCAGATATGGATAACACATTAATCAAGTCACATCAACCTGCAATAGATTACGATAGCTAAAGTAGTCTATAATCGATTGCAAAATGATATGAATAAAACTTGAAACAAAAGTTTGATATATTGAAAGCGAAAGATGTTACAAGACATCAACTTTCATCTCAGTCTGTATCATAAATCCATAGTCTGGTTCTCCCACAGTGAGGATGATGATTATTACAAAAAATAACAAGTATTTAAAGACTTCCCACAGGGTAAAACATCCCTGTGGGAATTATCAAAACAATTTACACAAATCTGGGAAAATATCCCAAGTTTCTGACTCAAGCTAACAACCTAAGACAAAACCAAATCCAAAATATCTCCTAAACTATCACAGCATGCCCATTTGATCACTGCAATTTGTATGTACCTGAGAGAGGACAAAAATAGACAAGTTAAAAGGATATTTTTTAGATAAAATTGATAAAAATCTAATTTTAAAGACTAGCTACAGAATCTTGCGATTCTGTAGCTGGTCTAAATCAAACACAGAAACGTTTGAAAATCAATTCAAAACTCAAATAATTAAATTCAAGCTACTAAACAAATATCTAATTGCTATTTGAAATCCAAACGAATCATTCAAATCAAAATTGTTATGCTAATTTGAGAGAAAACAAGATTATGATCAATCGAATGATTACAGAGATGCATGTACTCTGTTCCATTTGTTATCACAAATTCGGGTAAACAGAATCGTATTGGATAACTCGACAGCAATGAAATCATTTTCATAACCAATTGAAATCAACACAAATAGTTGCTTCAGCCATCAACAAGATCACTGTCGTATCCAAACGAAATCAACAGGATCGTTTTTCAAATTGATATAATTGTATTAAATACAAACGATCATACCAATCGTGGCACATAATAACCACTTGTAGATCCAATAAAAAAGGAATGAATCGAAACGGTTTGGGGCAATGGAATCGTTATGAATTAACACTGTTTCCATGATTTTAGCAAATAGATCTTCAGCACGGTCAAATGTAACCAGAAGCCAAACGAAAATATCGATTTAATACAAAACAGAGTCATTCCTGGCTAAAGTCAACAGTGTTATTTTGAGTTTATTAGATTACATCGTATTTATCATCCCAGACACTAATAATGACGCATAACACATATAGAGGATCATACCAATTCAAGTCCACGAAATCGTTCCAAAATCAAACCATAAGAACTAAAACAGAGCCGATAGAATCCAACCACAACGAAATCATACCAAATCAAAACATAGCCGTGCTATGATTTTAACACAAAAATCTCTTATACAGGTCATATGCAATCAAAATCTAAATGAAAACAAACCTCATTGATCACATTAATTCAAACTAACAGAATTTTTCTAAAACAAACCACACCAAGTCAAAACCAATCCATCGCTTCTACTAAGCTGGGCGCGACAAAATCGCATACCCAAATCATAACCATATTCAACTTTAGTAAAATGAATCTACTGTACAAGATCCATAACATAACCGTTTTTGATAATCAAACTATGACAAAATCATTTCGAATAATGAACAGAACTAATCGAAAACCAAAACCCAATTCATTATATTAATCCAAGCAATTCATAAAACGAAAATGATATCGAAATTCATACCTGGATAATCAGAAAATAGCTCGGTCATGATAGTTTGGAATTGACGAAGGCTATCGCCGATTCGACATTCCTAAAGACGATCGAACCAGTGGTTTTCTGTTTCTTGTCAACAGCTTGAAGTTTGTCTCTTTCTCTCGACAACACTGTAACTTGGTTCTCTAAAGATTTAATCTTCAATTGTAATAATGGGACGTCAGTGTAATAATGCTCCAACCACACATTGCATTGGATGCATGATGTTTTCTCGGGCTTCAAAATTGTAGGCGAGGGTTTGTTTAAATCACCGAGGATTTCATTATGTAGTTTGATTCTTGGGTAGCTAGGATTGTTTTTTAGGCACGGGGGCAAATTAGAAGCATAGTCATAGGGTTGCTCGGAGCACAGACCATGGGAATAAGGGTACTCACTAGCTAGGAAGTGCTCGATATCAGAGTCCGAGTCTTCACTCAGAACTATGGGCTTTTGATCAGTGTTTGGCTTGGGTTTATTTCGGGCCAGTCTCGATATTAATCGAGGATTGTTTTCACCCTTGCTGTTGGCAGTAGGATTACTCTTGACCTTCTTACTCACAGGCTTCTTGATAGCCTCAGCCTTGTCTATTATGATGTCGGGTAGGTCGATGTCAGGGTAGACCGAGGGTTTGGAAGAGGGTAGAAGGGCATGAAATGGCACGGGTGGCCCAACCTTAGTCTCGCTGACCACAGACTTGTCGATTTGGACAGACTTTGAATCAATAAAGCCATTTTGAGAAAGAAAGGCTTACCAATTATCATCGTGAAGGTTTAAATGGTGGACGACGATGAGTCTAATCAAGCCATGGTGAAACAAGCTGCTATCAGCCTTCTCACGTTTGAACCTCTTAGCCATTTTGTAAAGACTACGCAAGAAGTAAAATGGCATGTTCAATGGATAGCCCATGAAATTCATTAACAGTCGAAGGTGATAAAGAAAAACCAATCCATACCGACCTTCACAGGTCACAAATTGTTTAACCATTATCAAAAGATCATGCCACCTGGGTTTAAGTGTGGAAATAGGCATATCTTTGTCACAGGATGTAACCTTTTGTGATACGAATAGCAAAGGCCACAATACTTCATCAACTTTGGATTTCTTAAACCATCGCTGGCCTATGGTTGCTAATCCTGTGGCAGAGCTTATGAATTCTTCATCGAGTTCAAGTTGAATGTCACCTATTTTAGCCCTACACCCATCAAAGGTAAGGGCGAATTGTTGTGCAACCATGAGGTTGAATCCCTCAAACCTTTTGTATAAACGTGATCCAACCACTGTCTTATAAATCTTTATGGGCATCATCAAACAGTAACAGATATTGACTACAGTTCGGCTCTATTCGCACCACCGGTGCCATTGAGAGGAGCACATGGTGAGCAGGGTGCAGGGATTAGGGTTTGAACATAGTAAACGCAGGGGTAGAATGATCATAGGCTTACCCGAAAACACCAGGAGTGACCCGGGATAGGGGGAAATCATTTATGACAGAACGTGCGAAGGTGGTGGAGCTATTTCGGCCCATGCAGAATAGTGATTACCCACAGTACAACCATTGGCGCTTTTATCTATGCATATCACAATGCATATGTGTTAAAAACTATGCCATTTCAATCAACCAATGGATATATGGTAAGCGGATTAAAAATTTGCGAGAACCATAGTTTTAGTTTCAAAGCAAAAGCAATAAACGAAATCATACCATGGGTTTGACCATATGAACTATGTGTTGTATAAAACGATTTATACCAAGGGTTTTAACACAACACAAATGTGTTTTTAAGAGGTCAATGTGCCAAGTGAATCGATCAAATAACATACAAATCAAACCACCAATGCATCACAAAACTTGATTAAAAGAATATCACCCCAATCTTGTAAAACGAAGTCATATTTAACAAATAAAAATGCCAAATGAATAAGGACCTTGGAGTCTTGTCAAATGCATAGTGATAAGTAAATTGGAAACGCAATGGGCATATCAACAAGAATGATTACAAAAATTCAATGACGATTTTAATGTGACTTCGAAAACCAAGTTTTCATGCTTGTAGTCGTGAAAACAAGAAGAAAGGTAAGTGTGCAAATAGCACAAAAAATAAAAGTGTCGTTTTATTTGAGAATTGCGACAAAAATCAAGGTTTGCAAAACACTGGTGTAGGCAGCTTATAAGGACAGTAGAAAAACGTGAATTGGATGCCAACATGCCTTTAGCCATCTCTTTATCCTTTTCTAGTCTAGTTGAAGCTCTCGTTATAGGGCCTGTAGGTGGTGTAAGTATTCCCTTTCCTTTGCTAACAGATTTCTTGGGAAATGGGGTCTTTTTTGCTCTTTTCCTGGTGCTTGTTTCAACATCCTCAGAATCATATTCTATGATTATGGTGTTTTCTTCTTTGATTGTCATATTAAACATTTCCTTTGACTTCAACCTATACTTATTAGTGACCCTGGTCGAATTTCTTCGAGGTTTCTATGATACACACACACCTTTATCCTTTTTTTCTTTGATTGCAACGCTCCTTTTGCTGGTCGATGGCATTTCAGACTTGACTGTAGTTTGAGCAACGAGATCATTATCTGACTCTATCTCTCCTTTAACATATTCCTCAGGAAGAATTTCAATTTCAGGCTCCCATCTAGGTCTCTTACTTCTACTCTTCTTAGTTACCTTGATATCAGAAGATTCATCTTTCACAGGGTTTTCATCAGAAATCTCTCGATTTTGTTTAATAGTTTTCCTTCCTCTGCCCTTTTTCTGCTTATTGGATTGAGTAATAGGTTTTAAGGATTGCGTGATCCAGTTCCAGGGCTTCTATAATTCGTTCAGGGCATACATGACTAGGGTTTTAATCAGGACTTGATGGAACAAACTGCCTTTAGCATCAGTGGAAATTGACTGCACTTTCTTAGACATTTTTGTCAAACTTTTAAGCAGAAAATAAGGAAGATTTAGAGGGTAATCACCATTTAGATGCATCAGTATTTTGATATGGTATATGTAGACCAATGAAAACCTCCCTTCGTAGGTGATGTATCTGTGAATCACCACCAGAGCAGTGTGCCATTCGGGTCGAACCCAGATGTGAGGTATTCCCCTTCTCCAATCTGGATTCTACTTATCTGGAAGGAGGAATTGATTTACAAATTCAGTAACCACGTGCTCCTTCTTCCACCATCTTTCCCCTCCAACCTTGAGCCTGCAAGACTTTTCTATGGTCTGCTCTGTCACCAGGATCAATATCTTACCAATTTCAACCTCGGGACCATCGAAGTTCAGAGAAAATTCCATGGAAACCTGCTCGTCATAACCTTGAAATGTGGTGAGGAACTCAAACCACCCGGTGTCTATGAATCTTTGGGCCATATGAGGATAGGCTTCAAGCAGTTTGACACCTTTTGGTTCTATTTTGGTGACTTGTCCACTCTTCCTTGGTTCCATTAAACTCAATTTTGCAACCGTCCTCCTCGGGTTCTAAATTCACTACCTGCAATTGTTAGTATATTCTATTGCTTTGAATGGTTACCTGCATTTCTCTCTACAGGGCTGAATTAAGCCAACTCAAACAGGTAACATGTAATGACCATCAAACAACAGGTGATTTTGAAATGAACCCTGCGCACGTGCATAACAATTATATTCTGAAACTGTTGAATTCGGAAATGATTGCCAAGCTTTCGTGGGAGCACAGGAACTCTCAATTTATGAATCATGTCATCATAACTAAATCGGGATGGCAGGCGCAAGTTATGGCATGATTATTTTCCACTACGGGAATAGGCTTATTCCCATAGCGTGTTTGACAACTTGAAATTTTAAAATTCCAACAGCATAAAATGAGACACTTCAAATTTAAACAATGTTTTTCAAAATCAAACTTAAATAAATCATCAAAGATTATAATGCAAACCATGAAATACCAAAATCTAAAAATAGAAAACAACTGAAAAGGGAAAATGAGGGATGGGTAAGGAGAGTTTAGGACAAGGGTTTCTCACTAAACCAAGACAAAATTAGAGACTAACATTGGCTCCTTTTGGGGATGGAGTTTTGATACTAAACTCCAAGAACTGCAGACCATTTCCTTTCCTTTATCTCTGATTCATTGATTCCCCTGTGACTGTCTGTCTTTTATTTTCAGCATAACTGTAAAAACAAGCCCATTGGGTATATGGAGTCTTTATTGAAAGAAAACCTAATGTACTAACTCTAACCTGTCAAACCTTTAGATGAAATAATTCTTCAAGAACCTCCCATTCACTGGGCCCCCAAAAATTTCAGTGTTATCTAAATTATGTAGGAGAAAAATGTTATTGTTCATTACCTTGGTTATCCTGAAAGGCCCATACCATAGATTATCGAATTTTCCGTGTTTTGATTTATCTTCTCTCCTGGCATCCCATATCAACACCAAATCTCCTTCATTGAAAACATATTTCTTAGTTCCTTTATCAAATGTAGCCTTGATTTTGTTTTGATGAGTAGCAACTTTCTGGTTAACTTGTTCTCTGGCCTGCTAAACTTCAATGAGCTGAAAAATCTTTCTTTGTACATCATTGGGTTCTTCCTGTTCTTCTTGCAGAAACTTCAAGACTGGCAGGCCCAATTGAGTTGGAAGGATAACTTCTTTGTTATATACCATCTGGAAGGGAGATGTCCCAATAGCTTTTTTGTTGCTGATGTGATCAGCCCATAGAGCAAACTTTAACTTGGAATCCCATGCTTTTTTATTTTCTGCCAGCAACTTTTTGATAATCCTTACCAGTGTCTTATTGGAAGATTTAGCCAATCCATTCCCCTGGGGATAGTAGGGAGTAGAATGAACCAATTTGATATTGTATTTATTGCAGAATTCAAACATGGAATTCGACTTAAAATCCTGTGCATTATCAGTGACCAATTTTTTAGGACAACCAAACCTGGAAAAAATATATCCCTCTAGAAATTCCATGATTACCTTGTCTGTAGTATTTCAAGTCGGAATTGCCTCTATCCACTTTGTAAAATAATTGGTGGCTGTAAGAATCCATCTATGTTTCCCTGATGAGGTGGGATTAATCTCTCCAATGAAATCTAATCCCCATTGTTGGAACAGTCCGTGGGCAATGATTGGTTTCAGAGGATTAGATATAAGTTTCTGCTTCCCGACAAATTTCTGACAAGGTTCACATGCCCTAACCTGAGAAAAAATATCTGAGAATAGAATTGGCCAGTAGTAGCCTGCTCTAAGAATTTTGAAGGCAGTAGCCTTCCAATGATGATGACCTCTGCAGACACCATGATGCAGATCTTGAAAGATTTGTTTAGCCTCCTTTTCGTCCACACATATCAACAGGAAACCATTGGGATCTTTCCAAAACATGATCTGATCAACAATACAATAGTTTATAGCTCTCAACTTTAATGATCTGTATTTTGATTTATCCAATTCTGGGGGAGATTGAAAATTCAACAAGAAAAATACAATGTCTTTATACCATTCTGAAGAAACATACTTGGTGTTTATTTGTAAATCAATTTCTTCAATCTGGACAGAAGAGTCCTGTGTCATGTCTGAAAGATGGTATAATCCAATTGCTTTGTAATTAGATTCTCATTAATTTGGTGAGGCCTTGTCCCTTTATCAGCTGGGTAGGCATTATGGTGAGATCGTATTCCAAGATTTTCGTTATCCATTTCCCCCTCTTACCTTCACAATCAGGTTGAACCAATATTTCTTTGACTGCACTGCTTGGGACATAAGCAGTAATTTTTTATTGAAGAATATACACTTTGAAAGATTTTAAAGCCTTCACTAAGGCATAAGCCTGTTTTTCTATTATATCATACTTCAATTCAGAATCCCTGAGGGTTTTGCTAAAGAAGGAGATAGGTTGCTCGTGACCTTGTTCATTTCTTTACAGAAGAACAATGGCTATGGTATTTTCTGATGCAAATGAAAAAATCATGAACTCTTTAGAAAAATCTGGGCTACTTAGAACAATTGCCTGAATAATAGCCTGTTTGATCCTTTCGAAGGATTCTCTTGCCTTTAGTATGCACTTAATTTCTACATCCTTTTTCAACATATCAGTGATGTATTTGACAATCTCTGCAAAGTTAGGTATAAACCTCCTTAAAAAATTAATCTTACCAATGAAGGACTGAATTGACTTTTTATTTCTCGGAATGTCGATTAGCTGAATAGCCTTTACTCTTTCTAGATCTATTTTAATTCCTTCAGGCGAAACGATGTGTCCAAGAATCTTACCTTCCTCTATGGAAAAATGTGATTTTTTGGGATTAAGTGATATGTCGTACTTCCTGCATTTCTCAAAGGTATGCTTCAAGTGTTGTAAATGTTCTTCATCTGATGCTGAAAATATAGTGATGTCATCAAGGTAAATCACCACAAACCTGTCTTTCTTGCCAACAAAAGCTATATCCATAGCTCTTTGAAATGTAGCTCCAACGTTCATCAACCCAAAAGGAATCTTTTCGTACATAAAGGTGCCCCAAGGAGTGGTAAAAGCTATTTTCTTTTTGTCTTCTTCCATTACTAATATTTGATTGTACCCTAAATATCCATCAAGCATATAAATTCTCTTTGCGCCAACAACCTTTTGTAAGATATAATCCATTTTTGGTAATGGATAATTGTCTTTCAGAGAACACTTGTTTAGAGTCTAGAAGTCTACACAGAGCCTTATCTCTCCGTTCTTTTTCCTGACAAGCACAAGGTTTGCTACCCATTCTGAGTATCTTAGTGGCACTATGACTTTTGCTTCTAGCAGCCTCTTCAACTCCTTTTCTATTATTGGTAACAGTAAAGGATTGAATTGCCCGAATTTCTGTTTTACAGGTTTTGATCCAGGTTTTAGAGGGATTTTATGCTGAATAATTTCAATATCAAACACTTTCAGATCTTCATAAGACCAGGCGAATATATCTTAATATTGTTTCATTAATTCAATATATACTTCCTTCTGCTTTTTTGATAGTTTCCTGGATACTTTTACCAACCTAGGATTTGCATCTGAACTAATGTCACAGTCTTCCACATCTGTTTCTTCTGTTTGGATAACAACCTTCCTGGAGACATCATTATGATCGAACAACCTTTCTAATGGAACCAAACCCTTAGGCAAGTGATTTGTCTTCAATTCGATGATCTTGTGACCAACAATAGTATCTTGAATAATTTCTGCAGTGTGTATTTCTACTTCTGCATCTTCGTCATCTTGATCAATTGAAATATTAGAAAACTCTTCAATGGTTTTCAAAAATCTCTGAATTTCCTCATCATCTTTAAAAACCTGCCAATGGTTTATATTATCCAGAATTGAAGGTCTGTGTCTGACTTCAATTTGAAACTTCAGATTAGGAAACGCCAGAGTTTTAAAGTTGCTTTCTGCAAATGCCAAAGAATCATCCTGCTGATTTAAGTCCCTGTGAACAAAAGTAATATTGAATGCCAAGAAGAAATTATCCACATAATCCCACACCTAATTTATGTATTGTTTCAATCTTTGTTGTTTGGTTTGATATATGTTTCTAACCTGGTGAACAATAAGTTTAGAGTCTCAAAAAACAGACAACTTATTTATTCCCATGTCTCTTGCGGCTTTCAAACCTAACAACAAAGCTTCATACTCACTGATGTTATTAGTGGTGTCAAATTCAAGTTTATATGACATTGGAATAACCTCCGTGGTAGGGGAAATGAAGACAATACCATCTCCGAAACCTTCTTTAGAACAAGCCCCATCAAAATACATTTTCCAAACAAAATGGTCTTCACTATCTCCTACTGCAGTTATTGACTTTCTGACTGATACTTCTACCATTTCCTCATCCATATGAAAAATAGAAGAACCCAGATCATCTTCTACAACATATATAGGATGATTAGTGGGATTATCATGATCGCTTACCAAATAAGCCAGTCTGATTTCTCTGTATAATCTGCGTTGTTCGCCACCAAAAACAGGTATGGTTGCATAGCTTAGGTCCATCTACAGAGTGCCACCTACCTTTTTAGCCCAAGATCTTGAAAGAAGCATCCCAAATTTTGGTGGTATGTCAGCCACAATAACATCTAACACCACACTCTTCATAGGTAATTGGGAAAGAGTTACAACCACATATTTCATAAGCCCAAGACATTTGACTTTCTTGGAATCAAAAGAATATAGATCATGATATGGTCTAGTAATGTCCAACCCTAACTCTTCCATCACCACCTTAGGCATGACATTATGCGAAGCACCTGAATCCATTAAGAAATTATGCAGTATCTTGTCATGGATATTTAGTGAAATGTAAAATGGTGGAGAGGCATCAATTTTGTCTTCAATGTGAGGTCCAATAGTAATGGCAAGGTTTTCATCTTCAAGGTTGACTGTATCTGAGAAGGTGACATGAGTTGGAGCTTCTAGAGCCTTAAGGACAATTTTTCTGAATGGTTCTGTTTTCAAAAGTTCTAATAATGGTACTGGAATCTTGATTTTTTTGATTTCATGTTCTAAATTGAAAGTAGAAACATTTTTATTTGATTCCCTTATGTCAGCAGTATTATCTTTGACAGGTTGCTTCAATGAATGCTCAGCTTGAACATTGGGAACACCTTTGATTTCCCTTGTCTTAACTGGAGTACTAGCTTTCTTTGTAGAGATAGGTATATATACTTTAGGTGGCTGGGAACTAGATCTGATATTGTACCTTTTCCCTGTAGGTTCATGCTGGACAATCTCCTCTCCATCCCCTTCCTCAAACTGATTTGCAATCAAAGTATCTTCATATTCTTGTTGTGTCACATGTAGAGGAGATGATTCAGAATCATTTAAATGAACTACAGGGTCTTCTTTTGTACCATCATTATCTTCCTCCTCATCTACTGCATTATTCTGAAAAGGAGGTAACACCTTTTGGTCATCTTGATTTTTTCTCTCTCTTGGTAAAATTTGGGGTACATTATTTGGTCTCCTGAATTGATTTGGATTTCTGTAACCGCCCTCCTGTGCAGGTATATTAGGTTGTTTTTGTTCCATCTTCAACCTTTCCATCTCAGATGTCAAAGTTTTCAACATCTTAGTCATTTCATCCATTTTAATATCGGATGCTGAATTAGAAGATGAAGGCAATTCTTCCTTTTGTGTTTTCCTATCTCTGTCACTTCTGGACTTCAATTTGTCTGTTGCTAATATGTTTGATTCTACCTCAATAGCTGCATCTTGCATTAGGCTGAGGGTAGTGGCTCTTCTTTCCCTAATCAATAAGTAAAATTCTGCATCGAATGCATTGGCAAAAGTGATTTTAGCTGATGTTTCTGAAGGTTTTATCTCCTCTGGAATTTTACCGTACATCAGGTTGAACCTTTTGGTAAAATTAGGAATTGATTCTCCTTGTTTCCTCCTTAAAGAACCAAATTCAGTAAGGTAATACTGAAAGTCTTTTTTATCTTCCCATCGATTGAGAAAGGCCTCATCTAAAGCTACAATATCAGCTATTGAATTAGCAGGCAAACTCCTTAACCACTTTCTTGCTTCCCCATTTAAACTCTGTATGAATAATCACATCCATACATTAGCATGCTCTACATTAAAATTGTCTAAAAAACTATAAAACGAACTCAAATGATTTTCAACAGTAACTTATCCATCTCCATTAAATCTGGGCAAATATCTCATATAATCATTTGGTGGAAAAGCATACATGACTTGAGGAAGTACCAGGGGAGCATGCCTAGCTGCAACTATTTGGTCCATTCTGTCTGCGGCCATATTAGCTGTGTTTAGAGCTTGGGGAGTAAGCAAGATTGGTGATGCTACAGGTGAAACAATCCCTTGTATATTACAACTTATATGTATTGTCCCTAAACCTTGTCTTTCAGCAGATGGAGATTTCTCTTCTGAACTATGATCATCTAATGGACTGAGAAACAGAGGATTATCAAAATAACAGTAATGCGATCCAAAATCTTCAAATGAGAAAGATTCACAAGATGACGAAGAAGTCTCTGTTTCACTCTTAACACTTGTGCTGGGAACTCTCAAATTTCCAGTTTTAGACAACAAGAATGGATATTCCCGTTTAATAAGTTCAATAAGCAACTTCCTTTGTTCTGAATTTAATTGTAAAACATTTGTTGGGAATGAAACTATATCAGACTCAACAATAGGATTAATTTCACTTTCGGGTTTCAAATCTTCATTTGCTTGGGTTTTAATGATTTCAGAAGATTCTGCCTGAGAATTTTTTGAAGATAATTTCCCTTTTGAATGTGAAGACTGACGAGGAATAACTTTAGGCTTTCTTGGTATTTTTTCAAGATCTGGCACTGCTGCTACAGGCTTGGGATCTAGATTTTTCCTTGTTACTGGTATCTTATTTGATGGTGGAGGATTTTTTGGAATTTTAGGTCCTTTCCCTTCTTTCTTAGGAGCTAGAATTACCACAGAGGAGTTGCCAGGTGAATAATCATAGTCTTTAGAAAATGTCCAAAATCTTGTTCACCATCAAGATCTGAATCTAAACTTGTCATTTCCATAGAGAAGATATCTTCGTTTCTTCGTCCCCGGTAATGACGCCAAAAATGTTAGTCCCTAAAGTTTCTCTTGACTGTGAGAGGGAAAGCTAGGCATAATTCGTTTATTACAATGTATTTTTAAGGTTTTATGATTTAGTTTATTGTAAAGTGGTTGAAAACTGGGTTGAGATTACAACATGACATGAAAATCAAGAATAAAACATAGTATATCCCACTGACTGAATAATAGGTAGATACATAGATGGATTAAACAAATTTAAGAAATAGGAAAGTGAAGTCTTCAATATGTCAACTTCACAAGATTTTTTTGTCTTAATATATTATAAAGAAACAAAAGAATCAGCTTGACCTTATTACTTCGAAATTTATCTCTACAGCAAAATCTTCATTGTATAAATTAACATTCAAGAACCAAAACACATTGCAATCTGAATAATAAATTGAAGCATGAAGAATGAAATAACAGAGTAGAAAAAAGAAGGTCTAACCATCCATATGCCTTTGCTATTGAGTGTCAATTGAACATAAATGTCTTTTACAATAAGCTCCACAAAATGTTTCACTAGATCTCCAATTTTTCGACCTCCACATGGTCTGTCTTCTGTCTATTTAAACTATCTATAAAACTTTCAGATCCTATTATATAGAACAGCTTTAAATGACTAGAATAAAAAAGTATCCAAATCCTAAAGTAATTCACTCAAAATGAGCTTCTACCCCCCAAAATAGTCTACAGCTCAACAACTTGATATAACAAACATTGCCAGCATTACATTTGACTCTACAAAATAGGGATTTTGTTTGACTCTGTAAAACAGATCGAAGTTTTAGCATCTCCCTGATCAAAACAAATAATCTTTGCCATATCTCCTGGAGAACCTTTAAACAAAATTGTAACAAATCTTCATGTTACCTTTAGGATAAAATTGTAGTAGTGGCTTTGGCATTTTTCTGCTTGAGCTTTGTGGTTAAAACAACATTGTGCCAGTAAAGTCTGAAATTAATTTCCCTGAGTTCCTTAAGAAATGCCCTTATCTCCTTCTTCTTCTTTTTAAGACTTTGAATCCTTTCTTGCTGGCAAGCATTCCACTATTCTATCTGCATTTTTTCCTTCTTTAATTGCTTTATGGTTTTTTGAAATTCCTTAATCTTTTCCTTATCAGTTCTTATCTCAACCCTGAATCCTAAACAATCTTCAACAAGTGTAGTTTCATTCAGATTTAAGGTAACACTAGGTTCCTTGGCTTTAACTTGGTATTTTGAGATTAATTCTGAGCTATGTTCTTCTTCAGAACTTGATGAATCTAAAGCTCCAGGTACATCTGGAAAGTAATCTGAGTCTTCCAAGTAATCCCATTTTTCTTCAGTGAATTCACTAATGCCTTTATCCATCTCTTTATCCTTTTCTAATCTAGTTGAAGCTCTCATTACAGGGCTTGTAGGTGGTGTAAGTATTCCCTTTCCTTTGCTGACAGATTTCTTGGGAAATGGGGTCTTTTTTGCTCTTTTCCTGGTTCTTGTTTCAACATCCTGAGAATCATCTTCTATGATTATGGTTTTTTCTTCTTTGATTTCCAGATTGAACATTGCCTTTGAATTCAGCCTATACTTATTAGTGACCCTGGTCAAATTTCTCAAAGGTTTCTGTGATACACACACACCTTTATCCTTTTTTCCTTTGATTGCAACGCTCCTTTTGCTGGTCGATGGCATTTCAGACTTGACTATAGTCTGAGCAACGAGATCATTATCTGACTCTGTCTCTCCTTTAACATCTTCCTCGGGAAGCATTTCAATTTCGGGCTCCCATGTAGGTATCTTACTTCTTCTCTTCTTAGTTACCTTGATATCAGAAGATTCATCTTTCACAGGGTTTTCATCAGAAATATCTCGATTTTGTTTAATAGTTTTCCTTCCTCTGCCCTTTTTCTACTTATTGGATTGAGTAATAGATTTTAAGGATTGCGTGAGCTATTTCCAGGGCTTCTGTAATTATTTCAGGGCATACATGACTAGGGTTTTAATCAGGACTTGAAGGAACAAACTGCCTTTAGCATTAGTGGAAATTGACTGCACTTTCTTGCACATTTTGTCAAACTTATAAGCAGAAAATAAGGAAGATTTAGAGAGTAATCACCATTTAGATGCATCAGTATTCTGATATGGTAGATGTAGACCAATGAAAACCTCCCTTCACAGGTGATGTATCTGTGAATCACCACCAGAGCAGTGTGCCATTTGGGTCGAACCCGGATGCGAGGTATTCCCCTTCTCCAATCTGGTTTCTACTTAGAAGGAGGAATTGATTTACAAATTCAGTAACCACATGCTCCTTCTTCCACCATCTTTCCCCTCCAACCACGAGCCTGTAAGCCTTTTCTATGGTCTTCTCTGTCACCAGCATCAACATCTTACCGATTTCAACCTCGTGACCGTCAAAGTTTAGAGCAAATTCCATGGAAGCCTGCTCGTCATAACCTTGAAATGTGGTGAGGAACTCAAACCACCCGGTGTCTTTGAATCTTTGGGCCATATGAGGATAGGCTTCAAGTAGTTTGGCACCCTTTGGTTCTATTCTGGTGACTTGTCCGCTCTTCTTTGGCACCATTAAACTCAATTCTACAACCGTCGTCCTTGGGTTCTAAATTCACTACCTGCAATTGTTAGTATATTCTGTTGCTTTGAATCGATACCTGCATTTCTCTCTGCAGGGCTGAATTAAGCCAAATCGAACAGGTAAGATGTAATGATCATCAAACAACAGGTGATTTTGAAATGAACCGTGCGCGCATGCATAGCAATTATATTCTGAAACTGTTGAATTTGGAAATGATTTCCAAGCTTTCGTGGGAGCACACGAACTCTCAATTCATGAATCGTGTCAGCATAACTAAATCGGGATGGTAGGCGCAAGTTATGGGATGATTATTTGGCACTACGGGAATAGGCTTATTCCCGTAGTGTGTTTGACAACTTGAAATTTTAAAATTCCAATGGCATAAAAGGAGACACTTCAAATTTAAACAATGTTTTTCAAAATCAAACTTAAATAAATCATCAAAGATTATAATGCAAACCATGAAATACCAAAATCTAAAAATAGAAAAAAACTGAAGAGGGAAAATGAGGGATGGGTAAGGAGAGTTTAGGACAAGGGTTTCTCTCTAAACCAAGACAAAATTAGATACTAACAGGAACCATGAATCGTACCTAAGGAAGTCTATGTGAAATTTCAATTAGTTAATTCTTCAATTTTATGGATTTGAATTCTCATTTATAATAGTTTTCCTCTAATATCACTCATTTTCACATATTTAATGGTTATTATAGGTACCAATGTCGAGGGGAGGTCATAGTCAGCATCCTCTCGATGTGATATACAACCAAGGATGATAATGTAGCAGTAGCAACAACCACTGCAGTGATAGAGGAGAAACAAACAAAATATGATGCAAATGGTTTAAGAGGAGATATGAATACCATGATGATCAACCTTCCAACTTGGATAACGATTGATTCCCCAATTTATAAACCAATCATTATGAGATATGAAGTGCACTACAACCAAAATCCACTATGGCCCATCGGCACTAGAAGAAAAATTCTAATTGTAATCAGTGTCTTTGCTCTCTCATCATTACAACTGAATAAATACAAAATATGGTAAATGAAAGGTCACAAGGTAGGAAGAAGGCCAAGGGTCACATTGAACCGTAATAAATACTAAAATTGTACCTGAAGAATGGGATTTTTGGCTCATCAATCATTGTACATTTCTGAACTATTTTAGGAATACAATGTCGATTAAAATTGAGAAGCCTCTCCTTGGAGTTGGGATGTATTACTGCTGAAATTTTTAATATTGAGAATCCCTTAGGTCCAACTTTTGATAGAGAGGAAAAATCATATGTGTGTTTGTTTTACTGCGAACTATTTCAAGTGGAATGTACATTTTTCACATGGGTTGTAAGAACACATTTTCTAATAGACTATTATGATGCAGTCTATGTTGCTCTTACAGTTTTTTTATTATTTCTTATGTTATTTGTATTGAGTAAATGATTTGTTGATGTATGAAAAGATATGATCTAGACTTTCTAGTTATGTATTTTTGTGCATGTGTTTCTAACTTTGTGCCTTCATGAAAACTATTTGATTGGACTATTAAGTAGGGTTAGTTTCATTACAGGTCATGTGGTTATGATAATTTTCTTTTGGGTAGGATAGGATGGGCTTAGAGTAGATTATATTTTTTCATTTACATAGTCTTCATCTACATCTTCCATTTTTATACCCATCCATCACTCACCCTCATTGGTGGACTAGGACGCAACGAGTAAAATCAAATCATGAATGGTTGTCAGACCATAATCCATATGGGTTCCCTATTCCAAATGGTGAGATATCTAATTGGGACTTCTTACCTTGTTTAGCCCCTATTGTTGACAATTTTTTTCCACTTGATCTTCTGTAGCACAAAAGAGAACTTCAATAAATTGATCATGAATGAGATTTCTGATGAAGTGCATGTGTAGCTTGATGCATTTTCTCCATTGATGTTGAACTAGATCTTTGGCAAACTTGATGGAACTCTAATTTTTCACCAAAGGGTGGTAGGATGTTGCTACTATAATCCAAACTCTGAAAGGATATAATGAAGCCACAAGGTTTCCTGACTTTCATTAACCATTTCTCAGTATTTTTCTTCAACTGAATAAAGAGAAAGAGCTTTTTGTTTTGTTAAAATCCCAAGTGAAAAGTCCAGAACCAAGGATGAAAACATAACTTGTAGTAGACTTTCAATAATCAAGGTCATCACCCCAATCTAAATTGATGAAATCAACCAACAAATGATTCCCCCATGAGTTGTAATGTATCCCAAATTGAACTGTACCCTAGACATATCAAAGTATCCTTTTAGCTTATTTCAATTGGTTTTCATGGGGTGTTTCCATATACCAAGAAATAAGACCAATAACAAAGAAAATATCAGGATGGGTATGAGTCAAATATAAGAGGCTACCAACTAACTAGTGGTACAAAGTGGCATCAACTTAGAGAGAAGTACAAGTGGCAACAATTTTGACTCCAGACTAGAAGGGAGAAGGGGATGGTTTAGAATCATCCATGTGAAAGTGGTGAAGAAGGTAGCAAGCATACATAGACTAGGAACTAAAAATTACATAAACTAGGAAAGAAAAATTCCTTCCTTGGTTTGCAATACTTGGAGTCCAAGGAAATAATGCAAATTGCTTAACTATAACATTTCAAATTTCTTTTTAGGGATGGATTTCACAAGGGTTAAAATTTTAGGTTTATTACTAGTGAGGATAAGGTCATCAACATAAAGAACAAGGATTATGAGATGGCTTCCTACTTTCTTGTTATAGGCATTAGGATCATAATGAAATCTAGAAAAGCTAGTATCAAGAAGAAAGTTGTATATTTTGGCATACCAAGATCGAGGAGCTTTCTTAAGACCATAAAGACATTTCTTAAGGTGACAAAAAAGGTTGGAGTCATTTTGGACATAGCTAGGAGGTTGTTCCATGTATATTTCTTGTTGCAAATCCCCATGCAACAAGGAATATTTAACATCCATTGATGGACCTCCCATTTATGTGAGGCAACAAGGGCTAGAGCAAGGCAAATGGAATTCAATTTGTCTATGGGGGAAAAAGTTTCATTATAATCAATTGTTACGAGTAAAATATCTCTATGGCTAGGGGAAAACCACAAGAGACAAAACGACACCTAGAAATTAACTCTAATATCAAGTATGTTATAAATGAAATGCTAACAAGAAAAGGCTAGAAGCCTACCTCATCCAGACGTTCGAAGAAGACCACCGTTGAGAACACATCCCAAAGCTTTGCACATACAACTTGTCCTCAACAACCAAGATATGCAAGCATGTGGTGATGATATATAATGTTAGCACATAAATTATCATAATCAATTTACATAACAAATGCACCCATGGAAATAAATACAAATATTTGCAAGATATCAATTGGACGAGAAAAGAGTATTTATATTAATGTAATCAACAAAAGTACATAGGTGACAAACTTCTGTAATGGCACATATCTAAATCGAGAAACTAAGTCCCTCCATATAGGGCTCCACCACTTCAATCCTCCACAAAGGCAAGCTCACAAGTAGGAGTCAATGAAGTTCTCCATCACAAGATATGAAGAGCTTGGGGGATGAACACAAGAAGTTTAGACTTTCAAGGAAAAAGGGATGCAAACTCAATATGAAGTGAAATTTCTCCAAAGTGTATTTTCTCTCAATGTTGAATTGTCTTCAAGAATTGGATATGGCTCAATTTATAGCCTCTAAAATGAATTGAAGGTTCGAGTCAAATCATTTATAGTATATGGAAGGTCAAGAAACATGGATCACCTGACATGGCATGGAAACCCGACATATTTTTTTAGTTTTTGAGAACCAAACCTTATGTATGAAAGATGTAGTGGAGCAACCTGCATATACACGAGTTGTCTAACTGGTAGGTCGCATATATGGAAAAAAAGATGTATTTTTATCTCTGGAGTGAACAAAAAGGGGGATTTAACTCTGTAGAGGGAAATGGAAACCCATCAAAGAAATATGCATGGAGAGAGGAAAAAATTTCTATAAAAGATGCCCCCTAATGTGTGAGGTCAGAGGAGTATCTGTGATGGCCAAAATAAATTATAATTCCTAGAAGTCAAGTAATGAAGACTCAACTAGAAGTAATAGTTACTCATGAAGATATTACAATTCATATTGACTCTGTACACATGGCTTCCAATCTGAATTACACTGCAAATCCATGTGGATATATATCAAATAGTTGTTCATGGCCATGAATAGGAAATACAAAGTGGACACATGCCATAGGCTATCATAGTCATGAACACACACAGTGGAGTCAAGTCTCAAAATAAATTGAAGGTATATGTATACAATGATCTTCCATGATCATTGAATTCATATAGGTACTGTCTGATGAAAGACAACAACGGATATGGGGTGCTACCATTGTGGACTATAGGTCTTCTACAGTATCCGCTAAAGGTGAAAGTCTACATTATGTGAATAAAGGAGTTGAATTCGAACACAACGAGACTTTGTTTGATTACTAGTCATTAAGGTATATCGCTAACAAATGTGAGACAACCCACCTATAATGAAAGTAGGTGTCAAGGCATCGAGTACATTTGAAAGTGTGAATAAGGGTGTTGAGGTCAAACACTTGAAGAATCCATCGATCAGGAGACATTGATGTATTCCCAATTATCGATGGTGGGATAACCTGCCACTAACGACTGTAAGCCTATAGGTACTCGTAAGAATCTAGATATCGATTCCAGAATAGATGAGCTGAAGTCGATGGAAGGAGACCCATTGAAAGGAGAGAATTAAGGAATATCTCATCATCCAGCATGAGGTACAAAGAAATAGCTTGATAATTAGGAGGAGCACAAATGAATAGGATGTTCATGAACCAATGACCATTTGTGTCTCGCACATGCACCAGATGCAAGTAGTACATGAAAGAGACCCTATGAATAGAAACCAATGTTGAAAAATGTTGACAAAGGTGAGGAAACCACAAATAGGGATAATGGAATCCAAGACACTGTATGAATCCCAATGTATGAATAGATTTATTTTGGTCGAACACAAGGGAAACCCCCCAGTCAGCGACCAATGAGAAGATGTTATCTGTTAGGTTCAATGTTACCTACCAATGATGAAAGTAGGCCCAAGGTGCAAGGTAGGATAATAACTTCATGTGATTATGAGATACACGAAGGGTATGTCCGACATGAAAAGTAAAGATTTATGAGGAATGACCGACACAACATTATTCTTCCTTTGAACAAGAGCATGAGACAAATGGATAAATCAGGCAACATAGAGTTAACACTGATCATTGACAAAATTTTGTGATGCAGGGGCACCGACAAACTCTCCATAGGGACTGGAAGAGTAACCAGTCAGAGGAGTAGACTCTAATTAGTGATCTCAGCTTTCTAAGGCCATGCTAAACCCAAATATTGTATGAAATGGACTCAAGGGTTTGTTCTTTGTTCAAAGGCAACACAATTGTTGTTGATAGTAGATATGATTCTTTTCACGCCTTTCTTTTTTTGGTTTTTTCATATTCAAATAAATTCTATGATACAGAAGAGGAAACAAGTGTTGCGAGTAAGAAACTAGTTCCAAGTAGTGGAACATACCTATGCTCAATGCAAGGGAACACATGCAGGGCATGGACACTCAGGGGGATGTTTCCTCTACGGGTAAAAGGGTGTCAAGATGAAAAGGATATATGAAAGGCATTGTTTGGATAGTGATGAGAATTGTTGAATCAATACAATTATATGATAAAGGGGGAGTTGGATATAGGCTCAACAATGCAAGAAGGATAATGGGATGCAATTACAACTTAACTCAACAAGTGTCTTTTTTCATAGATATTAGTCCCCTAGGCCCGAAAAAGTATAAAATAATACCTAGGATAAATCTTCTAGCCAATGGTGACTAGAGTGTTCCTTTGTTCGTATGTAGTCTACTTTGTCCATAAAAGGGTTAAACATATACCAAAATAGATGTCCTTTTAAAACCATTTAACGAGTTTGAAATAGACAAGTTCAATCGAAAAAAAATTCGTTTTTAAAGAGTCTTGAAAAGAGATTAACTAATGCTCTAGGATGGTTTTCTAAGTAGCATATTATGGGGGAGGCCAGGGATCCCATGAAGTCCTTCTGTCGAAATCCAATAACTCAATGGTAGCTGACACAATCTCCAGAGAACCCAAAAATTTCCAAGCCGAGGAGGATATAATACTTTCAAAGGATCCTTCATCTACAATACATCAACGAACAACCATTATCTATAAGGGTGCAGAAGAAGGAAGGTGAGGCTCTACAAGGACAGTCCAATCAAGGGAAACCATCCTAGGACTTGTAGGGAGTGTACTCAAAGAGAGTGGAATGATCACTTTTTAAGAAGTTATAGAACTATAAATTCTAAGGACATGGTCAAAAGATGAATCACCCCCCAAAAGAAGAGTGGGATTGACCAAATATTGCATCAACAATGTCACTTCCTTAGAATTGCCACTCTCCAAGAGAAGAGTGGGATCAACCAAATATTGCATCAGCATGACCACTTCTTCAACCATTGTTTGAATAGGATGTGAGAGAACATGGTCAAGAGATGTATCACTCCCCAAAACAGGAGTGTTGTTAGCCGAAGATTGTATCGGCACGACCGCTAGTTGAAAAGACTGCAAGACAACATGGTCAAGAGTCGCATCACTCCCCAAAAAGGAGTGGTGTCAGTCAAATATTGCATCGACATGACCACTATATCAACCAAAGAAGGATTATATGGTTGGGAAAAAAAAGACGACTCAAAACCCAAAGGGTCACTAGATAAGGATCGCGCTTCACATACCCTTGCAATAGCATGGAAAACATTAGTTAGGTGATCTCCTTTGCAAAGTCTATAAAGGAACTTGGGCTTATGTCTTATATGTCTAGGCTTGTCAGTCATATCAATTCTCCCATCATGAATTCCAAAGGCTAGTAGCATATCTCGAACATGACTTGTAGAAGTTGGTGATTTTTGTCCAGTGTGACTAGCAGTGACTAGAGTTGTGCCCCCATCATGACTTGCACCAACCGGTTTCTTGTCCTCGACATGACTTGTAGAGGTTGGTGATGGGTCTACAACATGACTAGAATATGTTGGTCTCAGTTATCCATCATGACTTCCATAGGTTGGTGACAGGTCTCCAACATGACTTGCATATGTTGGTGACTTAATGTCAATATCACTCATAGTGATTGGACTTATGCTTCTAGCAGGACTTGTAGTTATTGGTTGTGACATATGAGACCATGGTCCCAGGAAAGACTAGTTTTGAGAGATATTAGGCCAAACAGGGTTATGTTATACACCATGTCCTTTCTCGATAGGATATTATCCTCCTCCCAACTAATTCATAAAATGTTGTAAGGGAATCATCACCAAGGAAGCCGCTTGTGAGGAGAATGTGACATGATAAGGATTACTCATATGAGGATATATGCTTCCCCCGACTAAAGGAACTCCATGCAAGGGGTTTCCCATACTATAAAATTGACTCCCCTCAGATGAAACACCAGAGGTTATAGGGAGGTTCACCATGAGAAACGAGTTCGTAGGAACTGACATAGTGGAAGAAGGATAGATGGACGGGCTATAAGAAGTAGAAGGACCACCCATTTGAGCACTCCATCCTAAAAAAGTCTAACTAGGATTGGATCCAAAGGAAGGAGGATTCAAATCTCCTACCATAGAATTTGGTTGATGGATATGGCCCCCACCAAATGAAAATGGAGTTTATGGAGGTGTCCTTCCCCCAGACCAAAAACTAGGATTCACATGAGACGTTGAAACGGAGGATGAGAAGTGTGAAGTCATGTCTAGCATACCAAAAGAGAAAGGATTAGAGGCCCAAGGAATTGACTGTGTACTATGATTTTGCGTACCACTCGGAAATACAAAATGATTCATTCCCATGGAGTGAGAAGAGACCATGGCTTGGGTAGCGCTAACTGAGGGAATCAAAGGGGTTCCACCAACCATACCAATCCAAACTCACTATGCAATACAAAATCCTAAGGCCAACTAATAATTAGAGAGAACACTCCTAAATAAATCAAAAGGCCAATGCACACAAATATGATATGATGGTTGAAAGGGACCTCCTAAACTAGATTAGGTATGCCTCACCCAAGAGGGGCCTAAGACTCCGCAACAATAGACTGGAGGTGTTAGAATTAGTTATAAGGACCCTCGTAGGCTTTATAGTATATTCGGTCAGGTCCCTCTGGAGAGGAAATACTCCATAAAGTGTGTGTGTTTTCCAACCCTTATATGAGTCAGGGTACCTGCAAAATAACCCCTACAGGTAACCTATGTGGCTAACTATGTTAAGCAACTATAGTCACCACGATATAACCAATGCTTAGGCGATCAGTTGCAATTCTGGTCCATCATATGGGAAATGTATACAAGCCCTAAATCTTGAAAGAGATGCCTCTCATGGAGGTAAAGGCACTAGAAAGACCCTCAGATATGAATAGAACCCCAAAAATATCTCTAACGCTAGGAAGGTATTAGAGGGCTATCTATACAACCAACTTTGTGTGACCTCGTGCTTAACTATGGTGTAAGCAGAGCCTCCCAAGGACACCAATTATATAATGGGTTTCACCACTCCCTGGTCAGACACATACGCTTATTTTTATACCCTTGGAGAAGTTTACTCACAAAATACTATTCCAAGGCCCTAGGTCATATGCTTGTTTGTGTACCCTAAAAAATAAAATTGCTTCTAATCAATTTTAATTAATCAACGTTAATTTTAAAGGCTTTTGCTTACTCAATAGGTATGATCATGAAACTGATGGTATTACGACTCAACATATATAAAAAGAAGAAAATGTAAAAACATTGTTAATTACTAGTATTTATTTTCAATGAAATGGTATGCTTCTAAATGTAGTTTTCCAAAATGCAATCTCTATGATTTCAATGAAATGCAGTCCTTCTTAATATGCCAAAATCAATGCAAAGTAACCAAAAGTGCAAATTCCATAAGTAAAATGCAATAAAGAAAATATTTTTGTATTTTTGATCTAATGAAAAGAAAATGCAAGGATTGAATAATAACTTCACAGACAGACCCTATTGTAGGAAAAACAAGACAATCCAAGAAGGCTAACAAGAAGCAACTACCCATACCAGTATGTAAGGACAACAAATGAGAAAAATGACAAGAAAGGAGTTTTCCCAAAAATTCAACAATTAAAAGGTTTCTTATTACTCTGTATACACTTAACAGTCATAATGGGGACCCAAGAAGTCTCAGCAACCAGCAAAACTCACCCAGCAAACACCAAACACAACCAAAAAGACTCAAGATATGATGTACATGACTCTTCAGAGAACAGACACGTGTATACATGCCCTAAAGATAGACAACTCATGTATATGGACAAAAATATGTATTTTTAGCTCTAGAGTGAACAAAAAGGGGGATTTAAGCATGCAGAGGGAAATGGAAGGTCATTAAAGAAATATGCATGGAGCGAGGAAATTTTTTCTATACCATCAATGCCTTCAAATTGAGATAACCCTTTGGAAACTAACTAGGCCTTGTATATTTCAACACCTCCATTTGATGCTTACTTAGTTATGTACACCCATTTACATTTGACAAGTTTTCTTCCTTTCTAAATACGTACAAGATCCCAAGTATCATTCACCAATAAAGAGAGATACTCTTCTTACGTTTGTTGTGTCCCAATATGGATTACTTGAAGCTTCTACAAATGTTTCTAGATCATGATTCTCTGAAACTTGAGCTAAAGAGAAGAGGCTCATTGGAATTGTGAACATGTACAACGTTGATCTGAAGGATCACTGACAAGATCACCATCTACTTCTCATGTGGAATGAACCCATCTAGGAAGTGATGGTGTTGGTGCGGGTTCATATTCAATGGGCTCATATGGGGGAAGGTGAGAAGTTGAAAGTCGATTTTCATCCTCACTATCATCATGTGAAGAAGAAGAAACAAAAATAGGAATGGAAGATAGCACAAACACCAAAGATGGAACAAATGTCTAATTAGGCTCATGATCCAAGATATTTTCATCAAATTGAACATCTCTTATAATAATAATTTCATTGGAATGAGGTTGAAGAAGTATGTAACCTTTGGCATCTTCAGAATACCCAACAAAAATACACTTCACTTTTAGGTTGTAAAGATTTCCTTTTCTCATTAGGAATGTGAGTCCATGCTACACTACCAAATCCACGAAAGTGGCTGACATATAGATTAATTTCATTCCATGCTTCTTCTAGTGTTATATTTTTAAGAGCCTTTGTGGGAGTGCGATTTACTATGTAATTTTCATAATTGATGGATTTTTCCCAATAATGGAGACTTAATCCCTTAGATTGGATCATAGAATTAGCCATTTCTTTTAATGTGTGATTCTTTCACTCAAAAACACCATTTTGTTGTGGTGTATATCGAATAGTATGTTGCATATGAATTCCATGTCCAGTGTAATAACTTGTGAATTTAATGTTCACATATTCACCTCCATTATCTTTTCTTAACCTTTGAATTTGATTTCTGTTGACGCCCAAAAGCACAAGGTAGGGTACCTACATGAAAATTGGATGCAATGCTTTATTATTATGTATAATTAATAATATACTAGATAGTGTTGAAATAATGTAACTGCAAAGATCATTCTTATTATTATTGGATTAAATCCCCATTGCGGATTAATCATGTCATTATTATTATTATTATTATTGTTATTGGATTAATCCCCATTGTGGATTAATCATGTTGGTAATTGTATAAGGACCAAATCCCCTTTTGCAGATTGGTTATCAGACAATTACAAAGGGCAGAATAAGAAGTCGGCCCCAGCAGTTATTATGGAAGACCCAGAATTAATTAAA
>JASDQU011404797.1:0-19269 GCA_032191745.1 Picea mariana | reverse complement strand
CGGTTATCTTTTCCTTTACTTCACTCCTTATTTTCTGTCTCTTTAACCACTTTGACCCTTCCTTGGTTTGTTTTCTTCCCTCGCATTTCATACTTCATCTTTCCTCTTCTTTAATCTTTTCTTTCTTCCTTAACACATAACTAAGGGTCAACAAGCCCCCAACACTCACATGTGGCTCGTCCCGAGTCACTGCAATAATGAGCCTTTTGTAATACTTTGACTGCAGATTACGTGGAGTAGCCTATGCTTTCTACTATGTCCCTACCCATGTTGTGCAGACTGTCTTTTTTGTTTCTGGTACCTAGTTTCAACTGCACCTGGTACCTAGACCCTTCTTCCTTTGCTTTTACTGAGAGCTATGAGGTAGTTGGTTGTCGCAATGCAACTTCAACCTACTCCCATTCACTAACCCATCCTTCCATTCTCCATTCAGAGTCTTCAACTGCGTAGCTGCTCCTTCTGTAACATAGGCAACTTCAAATGGTCTGAGCCAATGTGTCATGAACTTCCCTAGATGCTTCATGAACTTGTTGTCATATAAAAGTACCAAATCTCCTTTCTTAAATGCTTTCTTCTTGATATGTCTGTCATGGTAAACCTTGTCTTGCTCTTTTTGTACCTGTTGATGAAATACCACAATAAACCTATCTTCCTCTAGTTCCATCAACTTCACGAGCCTATCTTGGACATCATCGATGTCATCCATACTTGTAAATGCTACGATTCTTAAACTAGGAACCAAATATTCCATAGGTACCACTGCTTCCAATCCATATACCAACTTAAATGGGGTCTGCATTGTTAACTTTTTGCAAGTGGTTCTGTAAGCCCATAACACTGTTGGAATTCTTAAATCTGAATCATCTCTGTTAACACTGCAAATCTTAGTCAGTGTTGTCTCCAAAATCCTATTGAAAGCTTCGACTGTTCCATTCACCTGTGGGTGGTATGGAGTGGTCTTCTAATGGTGAACTTTGAATTCCTGAGTCAAGGATTCAATAGTTTTTTTGATGAAGTGTGTTCCTTGATCACTCATAAGGATCTTTGAGCATCCAAATCTGGTTATAATATCCTTGAAGATGAAATGCCTAGCTGTGGCTGCACTACAGTCTATAACTGCTATTGCTTCTTCCCATCTAGTCAGATACTCTATAGCAGTGATAATGTATCGAGCTCCTGTGTGCTTTCCTGGTGGGTTAATAGGTCCCACAAAGTCAATAGCCCATTTCTCAAATTCCTATAAGGTTAACTAAGGTGCTAAAGGAATTCCATCCCTTCTAGAAGGTTTCCCTATCCTTTGACATACATCGTAGGCTTTGTAGTAGTCCTTAGCATCCTTATGTAAAGTAGGCCACCAAAGGGAAGCTCTGAGAACCTTCTACGATGTTGTTTTCCCTACATAATGTCCTCCTATGATGCCTTCATGTGCTTATGCAAGAACCAATATTCTTTCTTCCTCCATAACACATCTCCTCAAGATATCATCTGGTCCCATCTTATATAATTGTCCAACTATAAGTTGAAAGTTAGCAGCATGGAATACCAACTATTTCTTCTGAATAACTCTACACTCATGAGGTTCAATTCATGTGGATAGGAACTGAACTATCTTGGCGAAGTGATCATCGATTTTTCAGATGGCCAACAACTATGCATCTGGTAGTGTATCCTCCAGACTAGTAGGTTCCTCGCCATGTTCTAACCTGGATAAGTGATTAGGTCCTTTATTCATTCTTCTTGGCTTGACCATAATCTCAGAATCATACTCCTGGAATAGTAGTAGCCATCTGCATATTCTCCCCCCAACACTGGCTTGTTGACTAAGTACTTTAATGCAGAATGATCAGTGAACATCTTAAAATTTCCTCTTAGCAGATAGTGTTTAAACTTTTGTAGTGCATATGCCATTGCCAAGCCTTCTCTTTCAGTCGTAGTATAGTTCCTTTCAGCTGTAGAAATATTCCTGCTAGCAAAGTCTATAAGGTGGTCAATATCTCCTACTCCTAATGCAATGGACAAAGCATCTACATGAACATTGAACTCCTTACTCCAATCTAGGAAGACCAAGATAGGTGTAGTGACCATTTTGTTCTTTAGTGTGTCAAAGCTCTGTTGGCATTCTTCTGTCCATTGCAACTTACTATATTTATTTAATGGCTTCTCCATAGGTGTTGTTATCTGTGCATAACCATTAATAAACTTTTTGTAGTACCTAGTGTGTCCCAATGCAGTGTGTAACTGTCTAACCGAAGTAGGGGGAGGTATATCCACAATGATAGCAATCTTGGAAGGATCTACCAACAACCCTTTCATACACACAATATGCCCTAGTAGCACTCCAAAAGGTGAAAAGAAAATACACTTTTTCAGATTTAGAGCAATCTGACATTTCCTGCACTTATCTAACATTAATCTCAAACATTCAATATGATCCTTCATTAGGCTAAAAATAGTCCAATCATCAAAGTATGCTTCCAAGAACTTGTGTAAAAATTCCTTAAATGCTTTGACCACCACCCTAGAAAATATGGTTGGTGCATTCTTCAAGCCAAAAGGCATCACAGTCTACTAGAAAGAACCCCATTCTGTTGCAATTGTGGTCTTATGTCGGTCTTCCTTAGCAATTCTGATCTGGTGATAGCCCGAAAATCCATCTGTGAATGAGTAAACCTCCTGTCCTCCTACATTATCTAGAAATTCATTAGTAAAGGGTGTAGGAAAGGAGTCATGTAGGCATGCATCATTCAGTTTCCTTAAATCTACAGAAATTATGATTTTTCCTAACTTTTTATCCGGGACCACCATAGGGTTGATCCATTCAGATTCTTCAACATTTTATACGATTCTTGCTTCTAACATTCTATCTAGTTAAATCTTAACCTTCTATTTGTACTTGGGATTAAGTCTGTAAGGTCTCTGCTTGATAGGTCTTGCATCTTCTCTCGAGGGAGTCTTCATTTCTCCCATGGGCCCTTTAATTCCCTTCATGTCTATGAACTTGGTTGGAAACAAGTCCTGATATTCATGTAATAGTTATGTAATCTTACTAATAATAGCATCATCCCAATAGTCTCCAACATTTTCTATCTTAGGTGTTTTCTCTCTTCCAATATTAACCTTCTTAATTTTAATGGGCTGCCCAAAAAAAGGTAATTCAATCCCAGGCCCTTCTATGTCTCTTTGTCCTTCAATTTCTAAAATGTTTACATCCCTCGAGTCATCATCCTCATCAACATTAATATTGTAGAAATCCTGTAACTGTTGAAGAGGCACAGTCCATTCATCTTTTTCTTGGTCAAGAGGGGGGTTAGGTGCCTCCTCAAAGACCTTATGTCTTATAATTTGTAAATCCTAATCTATTGTGGGGTACTAACTTTCAAATAAGAAGGTAGCTATAAATTTTTGATTCATGCCGTACCAATCTGTAGTGACAAAGCACAGTTCTGCTTGAAGATACTAGTTGATAGGCATAGTATCCAAGGTGTTAATGAACTTATGTACCCACTATTCTTTAGGAATCTTTCTCGAGGCCTCCTCACAACTTCACATGTGGTCCTTAGGAAAAATCTGACCTGTGTATCTAACTTCACATCCCTTAGCTTGGTCTGAGAAGTGCATTGCTAGTAAGGTGCAACATTGTACCCACTCTTCGATGTTCTTATTGTGTATTCCCCACCATCTAGCTAGTGTTTCTTTCAAGGATTCATCTAGTGCCAACAATCTCTCTTGTACTGGTACAATTCTCTCAAATTCAACTAAAAATGTATCTAAATGATTCAAGCCATCAAATGTAGGAAGATTACTTACTTCTGTGCCAATCTAGAAAACTGCCTTGATCAATCTGGCACACCTCTGTGTAGATACTTCGTACATTATGTTCTACCAGTTTTCCAATGCTTCCTCTGAATCTGATGAACATGCACTTTCACTTCGCCAACTTAGATTTCCATATGTTGTGGGATTAATATAATCCTGTTGTCTTGTTGTCATTTTGTAGATGTTTTCTAGCTCGTAGTCGCGGTCTTCTTCTCTTGTCAGTTATGTGTATCTGCAACCTTCATTCGGATCAAAAGGTGCAATGACCTTAAGGCCATTACCCTTAAATTTTATTCTTTTCTTTTTTAGGTCAACAATAGTCGAATTGTTGAAATCCCAATCAATTCCTAACAATGTAGTATAGGGACAGCTATCGTCAACAATCTCAATCACTTCGAAGTATGAAAATTTCCTTACCCCGTTGATGTCTACAGGGACATGCTCTAGTATTCCAAAGGGGCTCATCGCATGCTGATTAAACATCCTGAGCCTGATATGAGAGTAAATCAATCTAGGTTTTCCCATCAGCACCTAAGTTTTCTTCATCATAACATTTAATTTTGATCCCAAGTCGAGGACCACATAGTCCACGTCATAGTCTCCAATCTAAGTACTAAGTTGTAATTTCTTATTTGTCCTTCTTTCCCTTGATACTTGATTCATAGCTCTACTCAACATAAGACCTATTCTTCCAATTTCATACTATCTTACCAGGTGTTGTAGCTCCTGCATAGCTTTTTCATCTTTGATCAAATTGATACAAGTGTATAAGAAGTCCATGAGCTTACTTAGCTATTTTCCTTATCTATCTTGAGAAGACTCATCAAATGTTGGTGGCATTTCACATTCCTTTACTTCTGGTTGTGCCCTAGATAAAGAAGCTTGTTCTCCTACGAATTCTTTCTTTTCTTCCTCAAAAGTATGCCTCCCTCTCCTTGGATCAAACAATTGTTCCTTCTCTGTAGCTCTTCTAATCCTTGATCCTTCTGTAGTCTTTTCTAGAGTCACCCTATCTTCTCCTATAATAGTGACTCCTCTAGTAATAACAACGAATCTGGGGTTCTCACTACAAGGTTCTGCTGATATTAATTGGACTTGTTGGTTTCCTCCTCGTCTCTCTTGAATTTTAGCTAACAATACTGGACAATATTCGATGATATGATCAAATGAATTAAATTAGTTGCAAGTAGTACAAGGGTTCTAACAATCCCTTGCCAAATGTCTAGGCTATGCGCAATTATAGAAAATGATCTGACCTCGACCTCAACCCATACCTCCTCCTCATCCTCTTCCTCTGAATCCACCACGAGGGTTGAATTTTCCTCTTCCTAGGAGTTGAACTATGCATTATTTCCTTCTTGATGTGCTTTTCCTTGAATTCTAGATGTATTCCTTGACCTTTCATGCAAGAGATCGTAATCCCTACAATCCTTCTCATCATGCCTTACAGATTTACAAAACATGCATTAAATATTGGTGGGTGTCTGGACATATTTTTTCATCTAATAACATTCACTAGGGTGATGTCTAGTTCTACATGCCTCGCACCAGGGTACAATAGCCTGCTTCATAGGATTAGGTGTTCCAGAGGCCAAGTATTCATGAAATAGGGGATAGTTCTCTTTGTCATGGACCTATGATTTACATCTAATACACCAGATATATTCTCTTTTCTCTTTTCCTTTATCTTTCTTCATATCTTCCACTTGTAAAGATAAACTAATTAACTGATTCAAAATCTGACTCATACCTGGACTAGATTCTCCTACAGGGGATGCTTCTAATTTCATGGAGAACTCCAGTGCTTCAACCTATGAAGCAACCTTTTGTTGCATCATAGGAACCCTAATGTGTGGCACGAGGGAAGTGATGAACCATTCTTTATTCTGTTCATCTGGAATTAAAAACTTAAATGGCCTATCAAGGTTTTAAACCTCTGATCAAACTCCCAAAAAGGTTCAGTTACTTTCTTCTTGATCTCCTTCAATTATGTAATACAATGTGACTCTGAATTAGGCTTTTTGAATTCTGCACTCAATGCAGTATTAATGTCATTCAGTGGTTTGGGTTGTCAAGGTCCTGACGCAAACTTCATATACTAGCTCAGTGTGTGATCCCTCAAGGTATTACTAAATTGAGATCTCTTAATAGATTCATTGGTGACTTGCTTAATTATCCATACATCTTCGCATAAGAACCAGTTCTAATCAGGATCCTAATATCTATCTCCTCTGAAAATGGGTAGCCTCATTTCATCTTCCATAGATCTTCCTTGGTTTCTCGACTGAGTATGTACTAAACTGCTTGTAACGGTACTCTTATTTCTCTGACTACTCTGGTTACTTTGGTTACTTAATGATGCTAAGAAAACAGGAGGAGTAATAGTACTTACCTCAGTAGTAGGCATAGTTCTTGAATTTTTTGGTTCTTCCCGGCGAAGTTCCTCAGCCTCTACTTCTTTTGTTCTTGCAGACTCTAAATATTGTTCGTCTGCTAGATCTGCCTCTTCTCCACTGTAGAATCCTTTGTCTCTGTAATTCTTCTTAAACAAGTTTGCAAGAGGAACCTCTATGAATGATCTCCCACTGCGTGTATGTCCAGCCTCTATGTCACTGTCGCTGTCTGAATTCTTGAACATTAGCTTTAAAATCTAGTTGATTACTGTATCTTCTGGATATTCTTCTTGTGCAATAGCATCTTAATCCTTAGCTTTAAAAAGTGTAGAAACTTTCCCCTGGGTCCCTTAAAGAAATACCTCTCTGCTTGACTATTTGATTCTACTATGTCAATAGAANAGAAAACTCAGTAATGTACCCTACAATAGTTCTATCAAACCAAAGATCCACTGATCTAGACACAGCGTTACCGACTCTCTTGACTTTCTTGGTCAACGTTGTTTTCCAAACCACAGGTGGTCTAGATCTGATCTCAAACTGAGTGTCTGCTAATCTTGATAACCACTCGTATAACTCCTTATGAACTCCTCCAAAGAAGATATCGTGTATGTCGGTAAAGATGTACCTTCCCATCCAGTGTTCTGTACTAATGCTAGGGTTCTTTTTCTGATCTTTGACAAAGTCCCTTTCTTGTTCTTCTATCCACTTCTGAATCTTTGTCTTCGATGGAAACCACCTTGAGATTCCCTCAATAAGATCCTGGTCCTGGCAATGGAACCATTTGTTGGCACAGGGGCAGACCCAGGGTTCAACTCTAACAGCGCACCAATAAACCCTAACTACTGGCCCTTTCAGCAACACCTATGAAGCAGATGCAGTCTCACCCGAAGTAGAAATAGGGGTCTGCAGGACACAAGTGTCTACAACTAGAGGAAATGCAAAATGATTCCAGAACGCAACACAATACGATATGAGATATGCTTAACAACATTATACTTAGCTTCACGAAGTTAGCTATATCTCTTATTTGTAACACAACAATGCAATAACAGTATATCAGATAGATAATAACACAACATCAACCACAAAGACAATAAGATATACGTGGTTCACCCTCTCCCTAGGGCTACATCCATAGAACTGTGTTTCTTGATTTATTATATGAAAAAATACAGTTCTATATGCACACTTAGTTGCAGATCTCTTTCTCTCTCTCTTTCTCTCCTTGTCCCCTCTTTGTGAACCTAGCTACAGGGTTGATCTTCACACCCAGATGAAGATATTACAATACCGAAAGATCTTACACAAAACAATTACCTCTCAATATTGTTCTCCTCAACAATAGTAGTAACAACAGTGAACAATGACCATTCCCTCTCAACTCTTCTAGACCTTATTTATACATTACATGACTCTTGGACAACATTAGACCAAAGTATAGGTTTCAAAACCCTAGATCCAAAACCCTAGGTGCAAAAACCCTAGGTCCACCTGACCCACATTTCAAGGGATTCATCAGCCTATTCCTCCTCTTTTGCATGAGGTGCTCCAAAGCACCTATTGGTGTCTTCTTCCACTTGTTGAGTTTTCCACGGTCTATCTTCTTCGATGATTTTTCTTCCTTGATCTTCTCTTCCAACGGTTAGCTTTTCCTTTACTTCGCTCCTTCTTTTCTGCCTCATTAACCACTTCAACCCTTCCTCGGTTTGTGTGCTTCCTGCGCAGTTCTTACTTTGTCTTTCCTCTTCTTTAATCTTTGTTTTTTTCCTTAACACATAACTAAGGGACAACATTTAGTTAGATATTTCCTCCATAATATCCTAGTCATTTATGATAGGATCTAATGTAAATAGTTTTATAAATACTTCTCCCTTCGAAGTATTGAGGGTTGATTTTTGCACCCAGGAGCTATTGTATAATTATTCAAAGGATCAACCAATAATAAAAAAGGCTTATTCACATAATTCTTGTGTTAGATTGTTGGTGATGTCTTTCTCTCTTTGTCAAATGTTTTCTTATGCTCTGTAATCATTTCATGTATTTCCAATTCTAATCATTAAAATAAAGTGAAAAGAACAAAATTTATCTTATATACTCTATCTCTAGTTTTTTAATGATCTGTATGTTTTCGTCTAAAACTGAGTGAAGGAATTCTAAATTGCTCCTCTGCTTAGTGGATTTTCCCCTCCTTTCCCTCTTATTCATCTTATTTAATCTGAATAGATCCAATAGTTTTACTACCCTTCCCTTTGAAGAAAACCTTATTAAAATCTGAATTTGATCCTCATATTTAAATACAGACCCCATAGCCCAATGGAAAATTAAGCATTCTTTCATCCAATTATTACAAACAAACAAACAAAATTCGAACTTTCATAACTAGCTTAAATTTTAAAACTGAAACAAATCTAAATATGATAGAGAGATTCCTCTCTGGAGTTGGAAGGGCTAGATCCCAGCTTCTAAAGTGGTTTGGTAGTTACCTCTGTCAATTTCTTCTACAACCTTTGGAAATTACAGAGTGATAATAGAATGAAAGGGGTTTTAAAAGGAACAATTTGGCCATTTATTGGTGTTTGGATGTTAGTTTCATTCTTTTCTAAAATTGCCTGAATAGTACTCGTGGTGTTTCTCGGCCATTATACCACTTTATGCTCATTACAATCCCCTCATCTTACCAATAGCCATGTTCACTCCCTGTTCGAAAAACAATTGATTAGTGATTTTACAGATGGATTGCATGTGCTTCTGTGGTAAATGATAAGAGACAACTTTTAATTTAATTTAGGTAGAGTTAATGCATGTATTATTAATAAATTTTCATGACATGTTTTGGATTATTGCTACAGGATGATATTTTTCAGCAGAGGTAGTAATGGTAGAGGTAATAGAGGCAGGGGAAATTAGCAAAGGGGTCATAGAAGACCTCGATTCTCCATACATATTGATGTTGACCCCTACGAATTGAACCACCTTTTCCAAGTTGGGTTCTTTTGAGGGCTCCTAAATCCATTTAAATCAACAGTAGGAATTAATCGATGGGCTTTACATAGTGATTGACAGGATTTTTTCCTGTGAAAGCTCCTCCTTCAGTTTGAACATTCTCTTTTTGTATTTTCTCTTATAGGTGGGACTGATACAAGATAAATGTTGGTATAAACCAGCTGGGTAACAAAGGGGGAATACTCAACTACTAAAGAAGGTTGAGCTTGGTATAACCCTCGTGCTCAAGCCTGTATACAATGATTATTACACCAATGACAAGCCTAGTACTAATACATCAACTTGTTGGCACATTGATTATTGACTGAGATACAATTTATCAAAAGAGAACATACATGAAATAAAATGATGGCAAGAAACATAGTTTCCTTAGATCTAATCATCAATCACACATTAACACAATGATTTGTGTACATCATTAGAGTCAAGAATTATAAAAATATTGAATCAGATAACTTATCAACAGATCCAAAAACTCTTACTCATTACATCATCCATTCATGAGATAAAGTTAGAAGTTTTTCCTCCTTATGATCCAATCACACACGCTTTTTATGAAAAACAAAAACTTGTCTCAAGTCCTAAACATGACTTCTCAATTAAGGTAGCTATGAAAAAGTTCTTTACAATTCCAAAATTGAGGGTCTTTGCAAAAACCATCGACCTCTTAAACATACAAAAACTGCATATTTATCAGAGTTGCAAAGTCTCTCATCCATCTGAGACTGAGACTTAACTCTACATTAACAATTGTAGAACAACTAATTAACTTGATTAAAACACTACTAGAGTACAACAATGTATACTTCACACTTGACTTAATAAAAAAGAGTGATTCTTATCACACATAGAAGACCACTTATTAATTTAATCTAAAATGGTTCTGAAATTGATTAACTAAAAACTGTTACTGTCTCTGAGAATGAACTGATGCATGTATTGGATGAACTGTAATTTTGGTAGAAACTGATTCGAAGTGATAGGGATGCATTATGCATTGATCATGGTGTGCATGTGCGATGTTGGAGGCCATTGGAGACAACTAAATGTGCAGCGTAAAAATATATCGAAGTGACGTGGTGACCTGATGTCATATAAGAACGTGATTGTGGAAGTTGTTGAGGGTGGTTTGGGTCCACATCGCTCCAACCCCCAAAATACACCACAAGATGCCATGTACCTCATAATTTATACCATGGTTTCAATTGCAAGACCGCTTTGGAAATTAACGTTTGAGAATTTTTGGTCCCTGCAATGAAGTGTGATCGTCGATCGTGTTGAAATTTGTGATCTGGGTAACCATGCTATTTGAGCTCCCCTGCTAAAGTTTCTATCTTTCTACCATATTAGAACCTCCCTAGCCATACTTAGCAATGACACAAATTTCTTGGAGCTCGGGAGCTTTTGAACGTGGAGCATGAATATCTCTCGAAGTGACTTTATCTCGAAGTGACATGGAATTCTCTCATCACTTCGACATTTTGGAGTTCATGAGATTTTGAATGTTTTGCTCGGAAATCTCCCGAAGGTCGATCTCCTGAATATAACGTGGCATCTAGATATCATATAGTTTATGTGTCATGGAAAGAAGGGTGATATGTGTCATGTGGAAATGGGTGTCTAACGCAACAAAATGACCTGGAATGAGTGCCACATGTCATGACTAATGAGTGTGCCACGTGTCTCAAATGATGTTTTCCATGTTCTTTGGCACTTCGAGCTTCAGGATTTCTATATTGTGAAGCATAAAGTTCTCCCGGAGTAGTACGGGCCCAAAGTGACGTGGCAGCCTAACGTCACTTCGGGACTTTGGAAGTTCGACACTTTAGTGTTTGGGATATTTGGAGCACATAATATTCATATCTCTCGGAGCCCCAGACTCTCGAAGTCATTAACCAACACTTATCACTAATTAACCCAGGATTTATCCCTCAACATTTGGTGTTTTGGCACTTCGATGATCTGCGCTTATCTCGAAGTAAAACCTATCGAATGGCAGATCTGTCGGATATGACTTGGAAGTATGATGTCATATTTTTGACATGTCATAGAAAGAAGGGTGACATGTGTCACCTAGAAATGGACAAATGATGTAACCAAAGGTGTCTAAAATAAGTGCCATGTGTCTTAACTGATGAATGCCACGTGTCTCCAGTGTTTCGACATTCAGGAGTTTTGAGTGCTAAGTGTGGAGATCTCCAGGATGTTTCGGCTCCGAAGTCACGTAGTAAATCTTATCTAATTTTGAGATTAAATCTCGTGTGAGTTTGAGACTCTGCATGCACGGGATTCGTTGATCTACATCGACTATTAGATCTTCACCGTTGAAGATTTGACCTATAAGTTTGGGTTGAAATCTAAACCCGAAATGGACTGCTCTGAATTGTTGTGTCTTTCCTGTGGAATCTTACTATGCATACAAAGTACTTGGTGGTCTTGGATGTCTCCTATGCACACACAAAACTTGGTGGACCTGTTGCACGCTCAATCAATGGAAAACATGATGACAAGTATTTTGAACCAAATAACAACACACAATTATCCTTCAAGAAAACATAAAAACAATTGCGCAAAGAATCAATCAAGAAAGATAATGATGAAAAACAAAGTCATTTAGTAATGGCTAATTGACTCAACCAAATACAAGAAGAATATTTTTCAAGAAGGTATAGGGAAAATGAGGCAAGAGGGGCATGAGGAGCGTTTCATTTTAGTGTTGGGGATTTTCCTTTAGACATACATTCCTGGCTACAACGTCTTATCTTGTCGATGTCTAAAAGTATCAAGTATCAATGATCGTTGATAAACCTATCTAAGTGTTATCAGACTAACTCTCTCAAAAAAGTCCCGATGCCAAAAACACATCAGGGATTGGCGATATGTTTGTCGCAGAAAAATGATTGTTTTACCCTTTCTAGATTTCCCTGACCCCGATAAAGCGCATCGATCATCGGTTATCGGTGATTTCTTTATGGATTTTTTCAATTTCTATCCTTATCGTATTTTTCTGATGAGGATCAATAAATCAATAAGGTCCTTTGTTAGATGTAGCCATTTACGTTTGAATGAAAAAAAAACTGAGATAAACCAATTCCCCAAAATGAAATCGAGTCATACAAATGAAGAAAACAAGTGGTACCCAAAAAGTGACAAAATTTAATAAGGCTTTTAGGGTGTGTTGATTTCTCAACAAATGGTGACTTACTGGGCAAAATTTGAATCTATGTTCCTTCCCCAGGCTTAGCTGATGCATAAGCTGGTTAGGAGCTTAACTGGTTTTTATCATAGCATGTTTTGTCCTTGCGTTTGAAATTCCCTGGTTAGTGAATTTGGGCCTTCCTGTGGAGTTTCAAACTTTATTCCACCTTCATTTTCTCTAACCATGACCCATGCCCTCTTCTGACAAGATTCGAGTAAAGAATTCACTGGCCCCAGGCCCTTTAGTTATCATCATTCACTTGCTATGGTGTTTCTCTACTGTTGGTTGTTATCACATGAAGTTGTCATGGGTCATATGTAGTTTTTACAGGCCATCCAAGTCCTTTGTTTGCATAGGGAAAATCCATGAGCACAAACGCCTCACTTCAAAGCTGCCCATTTCGAGAAAAAAATGTGAGAAAACAAATGAGTTTCGATTTTCTGTCGTAAGAGATGAGCGAGAGTGAGATCAGCCATCAGAATCAAGTGAATTTTAAGTCTTTATCATCGGATCTCATTGCAAAAAGATCGACGGTGGGGAGACATTGCAGAACATAACACTCTGAAGGATTGTAAGATTTATTCATCCAAAAATTCTGAAGTCCCAAAAGTCAGAGCCAATATGGGTCATCGATCTCAATTCAGTAGGAGTCGTTGATCATTGCAGTTGCATCAGTGAAATTCTGAAGACCCGCAACCCAGAGTGAGAATGGGTCGTCGATCTCAAATCAACGAGAGCCATTGATCTTTGCAGCCACATCAACGGACTTTCGAAGTCCCGAAACTGAGAGAAAATATGGGTCGTCAATCAAAGGGACACGCGATGCCATATATGAACTGCGGAAAAAGTCACTGTGGGAATTTCCAGTTGAGGAGTGTGAAAAACTCTCGAAGATCCAAAATCTAGAGTTAATCTCAACCATCCAAAGATAGAAGACATGTGACACCAGATCTGAACTGCGGAAATGCTACACTCCGAAAAATTATAAGAATTATACATTGAAAAAAGTTTGAACTCCCGAAGCATGGAGTTTCGAGCGCCTTTTGAGTAAGTGTGGGGTCATAGCCCGAGGTCACATTGGAGAGATACCAAGGACACCTGGAACTCATTCGTTGCTCCGAATTCAAGGCTCTTAAACACCAAATTTGGCTTCATCTCTAAGAATAGTTAAAGGGGTCCTGGATTTGGCAGGAGGATAAGATTTAGCAGGGGAACTAAAATAGTAGGTGTGCCAAGATCACAGATCGTGACCATATCAATGGACACACTTCATTGCGGGGACAGAACATGCTCAAACGTTAAAATCTTTGAGCAGGCTGAAATCTAAAACGCAGTTTTCATGGAGAGCGATGTGGCGAAAGGTGGTGCGTTTCAGGCCCAAGGGCAGTATGGGTCCAAACTATTTTCAATGGCCCTAAATTCACGTGTTCATTCAGAATCACATTTAATCTTAGAAAGTGGTTTCCCCCCAGTTAATAGGACTTGTCTCAATCCCAAGGAGGATTCAATTAATGGAAAAGGACTGGTAGTTGAAACATCAGCTCAGTCCATAAATTGAATCCATAGAAGCCATGGCTGAGAGGAATAGACTATCATCCCATTGTACCTTAGAGGGAAGAAAGGACCATGTTGATCTGAGTTTGCATCTGACAAAGGAATACATGCACAGTCTGACAGAAGAATGCACAGACGAAAGCATTGAACAAGATAGCCAGGTCACACTCCTGCCAGTTGTGGATTGATTTGATTATGAATAGAGTTTTTATTTTGAATGAGGGGTTCTTCAAAGGGGGGAGAGCCAGAGAGTTTAGAGCAGAAGGGCTCTGTAATTTTTCATTTTGTATGCCTCAGGACTTGGGTTGTAAATATATTTTATTGAATATTCCTTTGAATTGTTTTTTATCGGACCATCTTCTTAGTTTACACGTTATTTCTATTTTCCTTCTTGTCTAAATGTAATCTCTCTTATTTACGGATTCCTGAGGTGATGGAGTTTTTTTTTCTATCATGCTCAGATTTCCCAGTTCGTTAGATTTTCTTTGTTTTCCTTCTTGTATGAATATAATTTCTATGATTTATGGATTCTTGAGGCGATGGGGGTTTTGTTTCTATCATTCCCATCTTTCATGGTTCACCAAACATTTTTTTTCTTCTTCTCCTCATCACCACATTAATCCTTTTGTCTAATGGGTGGTTTAAATTCCTTCCTTATCCACGATACTTATGAATCCATAGCCCAATGGTCCCAAACTGATTTGCAGTTACTTTTGTTATATTTTCATATCTCTAGAGTCCCATTGATCCACCTTCTCAAACCATTTAAATCCTTTTACTTTATTTTGATGGGTACTGGGATTATCCTCTTGCAGTCAGAGGGTGACTCTCAGTGCTAACACTAGTGAGCATCCATAGCCCTGGCAGAGTCACCCTGATGTCACAGACCTTGCTCTGCTGCCAGCGAGCATCCATAGCCCCAACGGAGTTATCTGCATACCCTCTCCTACTTTGCATTCATTTGATATAATTGATTTTATTTCGGCAGAATGCCCTGAGCGAGTGGGAGAGGAGGACGTCTATTATTTGCAAAATGAGATGGTTAAGGTGAATGTTTTCCAGATCTGTCTTGAGGTACATGTGGTCCTTTCCTACTTTCTATCTTTCCCTTTGGGTTTTACTAGACCACCAGGTGGACACATCATCACTTTTCCAAGGTTGTTTATCTGCACAAGTTAAATAGAGAACTCCTTCAAAACAACCGCAATTCTCCCAATGCTTATAGTGTTGTATGTAATCATGAGTCAGGAACAGATTTCATCATATCACATGGACTAAGGTCAACCAATGCCTTTCTAAACAAAAAATTCAAAAGCGCAAACAATACTATAACAAGAAAAACAAAAATGAAGAACTTTGCAATCAGCCTACCTAAAAACAAAATATCATGAAAACACACACAATTTTTTTTTTAACAGAAATATTGTTTTAGGGCTTGGCCATTCACCGAGAGGGCGTCAAGTTACCCCTTCAGATTTTTAAATCAATATGTGCCTACCCCAATTTTCTCGGCTACTTAGAAAGGTTTGATCCATATATTCTGAAACTTTGAATGCTTTCCCTTAGGTTCATTCGCTCTATCCATTTCAGGACTAAGTCTCCTACTTCAAAATTATTCTCTTTGGCCTTATTCTTTTCAAACCATCTTTTAACTATCTGTTGATGAGAGATGAAATTTGATTTTTATTTCTCACTTTCCTCGACACAAAAGATAGTTTTCTTAGGGTTTAAAGATATACCGTATTTTCTACACCTTTCAAAAATACGGGTTACATGTTGGATGTGATCTTATTTGTTCTTTGAATACACATCTACATCATCCAAATAGATTACTACACACTTGTTGATCAATCCCCCAAAATCTATGTCCATGGACCTTTGAAAGGTTTCCCCTACATTAATTAACACAAATGGAATTTGTTTATAAGAAAAGGTTCCCCACTTGGTTCGGAAGGTAGTTTTCAATAAATCTTCCTCTGAAACTAGAACCTCGTTGTAACCTTAAAAATTTTCTATCAGGGAGAAAATACCAGAACCAGACACAGTCTTCAAAAGTTGTTCCATTGGTAGGAATGGGTAATTATCCTTTTCTGATGCTCTATTGAGGTTTTTGAAATCCACACACAGGAGGATCTCTCCAGACATTTTCCTAACAGGAACCAAATTTACTACCCAGGCAAAGTGTGTAACCTGAAAGATAATTTTTGCATCTAGTAATTTCTTTAACTCCTCACACATGAGGGGTTCCAGATATGGGTGGTACTTCCGAAGATTATGTTGGAAGATTTTTACTCCTGGTTTTAGCGGGTTTGTGTGTTGAATGACGTGAATGTCATGATTCTTCAAATCTCGGTAGGACCACGCAAAAACATCTTGATATTCTCTAAAAAGTTTGAGATAGGCCTTCCTTTCATCTTTAGACATTGTCTTGCCAATATTTATATTTTTAGGGTTTTCCAAGGTTCCTAGATTTATAGTCTCATGTATGGGACACGAGCTCCCTGTCTTTGCCTTTGTTGACCCTTTGAATCTTTCCCTGAAGTCAAAATGTTTTATAAATTGGCTACCCCTTTCAGTATCATGTGAAGCCTCAATTTGTCAGCTGATTGATATGTTTCATCTCCTTGTGCATGGATATTGGCTCCTACTATTTCTTCCTAAAATATTTCATCGTCGATAGATAGATCCTTAAAATTGTCCTGATTGGTTAAGAAATTTATGATCTTTTAATCTCCTTCAAATACCTTCCAATTAGAAATATTGTTGAGCACCAACGGTTTGTAGAGTAGCTCCATAGTGAACCAGGAGGCTTCATAGTCTTCTAGAGGGGATATCCTTGAGACAGCAGTAGCCAAAGAATCTTGAAGATTGTTCTTTGTTCTTCAGATCACTGTAATGTTGAAGGCTTCAAAATGTTCTATTAGTATGTGCACTTCATGTTGATAATTCCTTAGGTGGGGAGAGTTGCAATGTATAGTGTTCCTTACTTGTATGACGATGATTTCAGACTCTCCGAGAACCTTTATTTGTTTATCGTTTAATTCTATGGATTTCTTTAGCCCTTGTACTAGAGATTCATACTGGGTGGTGTTGTTTGTGCACTCAAAGTCTAATCTGCAGGACATGAAATTTTTTTTACCTTTCGGATCAATGAGGATACACCATGCCCCTAACCCTTCTTGTGATTTAGATCCATCAAAGTATAAGGTCCAAATTTGTGCACGAAAACCATCAGTTTCTTTTTGTCTACCACTTTCCTCCTTTCCTCCTATCTGTTCTATTATTTTTAACACAAGTTCCTAACAGAAGAGGGTTTCCTCCGCCGCCGCCGGCAAATTTGCTTAAAAAATCATTTTGGAGTTTTGAGTAAGAGGAACATCCGATGAGAAGGGGGACAAATTCCCGAAAATCAAAGTTGGAGGAATAATTGCCTAGCATGGGAAAATCTATCGAAGAGAGTTCGTTGAGGGTTTCTAGGTTAGTGACAGTATGTTTGAGATACCTTTCCCTATCGATCATAATCATGTTTGTGTGTTCTTTTAATGGAAACCAAAGGTGAGCCCAGTCTATGCTAAAGTATCCTTTCAACTTCACATACCAATCTCGACTAAGTAGAAATACATAAGCTCTTGAGATATCTACTACAATGATGTCAATTACTTGAACAAATTTTGGGTGTGTCGCCATGCTGATCATGACATCCTTGAGTTCTCCCATAAGTTTCACCTGGGTTCTGTCTATTTGTATCACATGTTTATCACTTTTGATAGGGTTTGTGTTTAATGTTTATCACAGTGGCATAACATTAGAGGATTTCCCTGAGTCAACCAAACAATTATCTAGGTTTATCTTGGAGACTTCAAATGTCAAGAGGAATGGTGGGACAAAAGGCTTTCCTTTTTTATCTTCATAGAAAGTGTTCACAGTTGGTTTATTTCTTAGATCTAAGAGAAACGGATTTTCTCCTTGGTTAGTGCTTGTTGTAGGAATTTCTACTGACTTCAATGCTTGTAACAAAAAGTCCTTTTGTTGAGGGATTATACACATGTCCATGACCGATATATTTACCTTCAATGTTTTCAAATCTTCTACTACGTTGTATTCCAACTTGGGCGATTCTCGGGTATGGGTGTTTATAGGATTTATTTGGAAGACAAAAGGTGATTTAGGGTGATTGGATGTTGGCTTTCCTCCCAAAGTTTGGGCCATAGTAAGGTCATTTGAGACAGGTTGAACCCTACTTCATGTTTGCACAGCCAAGACCTCTGTGGGTGGTTCTTGAACCTCAAATATATCATCGGAAGGCATTGGTAGTTCAGTGTCCCATATCAACATAGTTGTTTCTTCTTGTGGATCAACTTCTTCCTAATAAGAAATATTCATAATTGATCCGCTTGATTGTTCGGTAAGGGAAACCTCATCTAGAAACCAGTTGGCCATCAAATTCATGGCATGCATCCATTGTGGGAAGTCTCTTTCGGAGTGGTTGCTCTTGGTGGTAGGTACAGAAAGAGTGAGATGTTGCATTTCCCAAATCAATGTTTAAGTTGGTTGGGGAAGGTTCAACTACTTTGAATGGTGGATTTAATTTTAAAAAGGGTTTATAGGGCCTCAACCTTGGTTTCCTTCCCCTACACTTATTTTCATGTCTATGATTTCATTTGACAACTTATTTACCATGAGTTTTAGGTATTCTATGTATCCACTTCCTTTATCGAGACCTTGTGATGTTTCTTTCCCTGGGGGTCTGGTCAACAGGAGTCCCCTCCTGGGAGGAGGTTGAACTTGCTTCTTTCCTAGTGAGACCTAGCCTTATTTAGATCCCTTCATTTGGAATTCTATTATTTTGGTTTCTTCAAAATTTTCAGCTAAAGTTGTTTCGGCATCCCTCTTCACAAACATGGAAATGGAAGCTGGGAGAGAATTAGCGTATACTTCGATTTGCAAATTTTGAGTGGGTTTGAACATTCTCTTTTTGTACTTTCTCTTATAGGTGGGACCGATACAAAATAAATGTTGGTATAAACTACCTGGGTAAAAAATAGGGAATACTCAACTACTGAAGAAGGCTAAGCTTGGGATAACCCTTGTGCTCAAGCATGCATACAATGATTCATACACCAATGACAAGCCTAGTACTAATACATCAACTTGTTGGCACTTTGATTATTGATTGAGATACAATTTATCAGAAGAGAACTTACATGCAATGAAATGAAGGAAAGAAAAATAGTTTCTTTAGCTCTAATCACCAATCACACATTAACACAATGATTGTTTACATCATTAGAGGCAAAAATT
>JASDQU011404796.1:15700-36490 GCA_032191745.1 Picea mariana | reverse complement strand
ATGCCTCAATGGCAGGCCTCCTCACATCCGACAGTGGGTTTACATCATTGACCTCTGATCGGATGATTCCATGGATGTTCGACTCCAGCTCATCCATTCACATTCGTTAGAATGTACTAGGGTACCTTGGTAATCATTGACATTAATGGTGATCTCCCTCGCACTTGTTAACGATTTACACCATTGACCGGTAATCAAGTGGTTTCTGCCATGTTCGACATTAGGATATCTATTCACATGGTTAGATTCATACCACATTGGGATTGGTAAGAAGACCCTGGGTTGAGTGATCACTCTGATATGTACTTTGCCCAGGTTGCGACGGAGTTTCTCTTGAACGATGACACATATACTGTTACATAGATCCACTTTGTATTGGTCGTGGCTATGTCTTGTCATCTCATAGATCCACTGTGTATTCTTTGTGGATACGATTAGTTCATGTCATAAGAGTATAGATCCACAGTGTATTTTCAGTGGCTATACCTTTTTATCAATACAATTATGGATCCGCAGTGTATTTTATGGCGGCCATATCTCTTGATCACCCAAGCATAGGTATGCCTGCCTTGGGTTTTGAAACATGTCATAACATTTGTTAAATGTTTGTGTGTAGCTTCTGTCAGGTTCTCTGCATCTATACCCTTGCTTGAAAGTCTACAAAGCATTTCAGTTATCAGTCCTTATCTTCTAACTTCATACTTTGGGGGGCAATCTGTTACACATCAAATTTACTCACTTCGACGGTGTCGCAAATGTTGATTCACAAGTGTCGCAAATGTTAAACAAATCATATTGCCATGATGACGACACTAAGGAGACACTTAAAATACCTCAAACACATGATTTGGAAGAGGAGGAATGCTGAGCTGAAGTCATGAACCTTTTTCCATCTGAAAACACTGAAAAAACTAGGTTTTTGGAGGGAAGCGCTCCCCCATACCTCTTCTGGGAGTGCTGGCGCCCCCCCTCACACTGCTAGGGAGAATTATAAAGCTTCCTTGGCCCTTTTAAGGGAGCACTATAGATCTTTGGAGCACTGGCACCCCCTTTAAGCCTAGTAGGGAGCACTATAGTGCCCTGATGCCCCTGGGTTGAGTGATCACTTTGATATATGCTTTTCCCAGGTTGCGAAGGAGGGCCTTGATGTATCCCCCATAAACGACACGAAACAGACATAGAGATGTAATTGGTAGATCAAATGAACATGGAATGACACGGGTATTGAGACAAGATATTTGTGATGGCCGACACTCGAGGTGGATAGTTTCCTTGAACACTGAGGCACAACAACAGAAACATGACATGGACCAAAACTTGATGATGCAGTGGATGCTGTGACTCACATCAGGTGACCCAAGGGAGTAAAGGAAACTCAAAGGATTGTTTCAATGCAGAGGTTCAGCAGATTAATATGTGCGCAAAGACAAAGTGCCATGTTCAAGGGCGACTCTAAGAGTTATTGGGTGATGTTCTCAAAAACACTGCTTGGCTTGTTTCTTTCAATTTTCCCCCATCCAGATAGATGAGCACCTCTTTTTAATTTAACGAGCTCGAGGAGGGTAAAACATGCTCAATATAACTCACCTTCGGTAAGTTCCTCTTCCTTTGTTTAACGAACTGGAAGAAGTAAGGGTTCGATCCCATATGGGCCTGTCAATGTTTTCTTTAACGAGTCCAAAGACAAAAAACTCAAAGGTTTTTCATGTTCTCTTCATCTATAGCCTTGCTTGAAAGTATACAAAGCATTTCAGTTATCAGTCCTTATCTTCTAACTTCATACTTTGGGGGGCAATCTGTTACACATCAAATTTACTCACTTCGACGGTGTCACAAATGTTGATTCACAAGTGTCGCAAATGTCAAACAAAGCATATTGCCATGAAGATGACACTAAGGAGACACTTACAATACCTCAAACACCTGATTTGGAAGAGGAGGAATGCTTAGCTAAAGTCATGAACCTTTTGCCATCTGAAAACACTGAAAAAACTAGGTTTTTGGAGGGAAGCACTCCCCCATACCTCTTTTGGGAGTGATGGTGCCCCCCCTCACATTGCTAGGGAGTGTTATAAATCTTCCTTGTCCCTTTTAAGGGAGCGCTATAGATATTTGGAGCGATGGAGCCCCCTTTAAGCCTAGTAGGGAGCACTATAGCACCCTAATGCCCCTTTTGAGGGAGCGTTGTCTAATCTGGATAGTGGTTAAGTGGTTGAGATGAATAGGGGAAGAATCCATTCATTCTTAGAGGTCATTTGAGTTCGAATCCTCAATCAAGCCATGCTCTTAGGGAAGATCCTCAACTGAAGGAGGGAAATCCTCAACTTCCCCAAGGATATATCAAGTGGTTAAAGCCTCTCCAAGGCTATATAAGAAAGCTTTCTCATGGTGAAAGGGAGATGAAAATGGAGAATTACACCAGACTTATGATCTCATAAGTGGTGATGGAACAGAGGTGATTTGAAGGCAAGAGACCTATGATCTCATAGGGAGCAATTGGTGAAGCTATCTTCATTCAAATTGTGGATCTTTTAAGCAAGGGGTAGACAAGGAGGAATTGACGAAGCTGCTGCAATTCATCTATGGCTGTAAGCAATGTTTTGTCCTCATTAATATGATTTGCTTGGCCTGTTTCTTTCTAATTCATGTTCAATCTCACATGAATTTGTTTCTTTAGTAGATAGACCTATTTCGGACTAATCTCGATAGAGTAGGAAATAGTCATACTTTGTTTGTCTACAGGGCTGATCGAAGAGCGAGAGTTTGGAGCTCAAATCAGAGCGTGCAGGGAAAAACGTCGATAAAAAGGTACTTCTGTTCTCCTTCCTCTTCATGCATTAGTTTGTATAGATATAAAAGGAAGTCAGTGTCCACGTTAAGCACTTTCTGTCTTAGAGTTAGGGTCTAGCTCTTTGAGGAAATCTACTTGTTCGCAGGGAGATTTTCCTACAACACATGTTAGCGATGAATTAGTAATTCAATGCACCATTAGGAAACATGTCGGTACTCTAGAAGACATGGTACATCGATGATTTCATTTTAATAAATGGCACCGTGAATTTGTGTGCCATTGTTGGCTGATATCTTCTCTTTTATTGGTCTTGAGGATTCTTTATGGGGCATTCTGATTCTAATTTACCATCAGAGATTGACCCTGGTTTAGATTTAATAAGCTTCCCAACAAAATACCTTTAATAATATCAACCCCTCTGGTGAACCAGAAGGCAACGCAACACCCAGAGTGTACTACGTAGTGTCACTCAAGATAATTCTATGGGTAGCTCCAATACTCAGGTGTTTCCAACCTGAGACTAAGCGAAGATCTGTGGTTATGTTCTGTAATCTTTGTTCATTCAGTTTAACATCTAGTTATAACATTCACTCTATGCATGCAGGTGGAATAATAGATCTACTTAGTTACTTCATTCGTTTAACATTGATCAATTAGTCAAACATACATACACATCCATTCATTCACATAACACAGTGTTACCGTGGTTCACCCGCTTTGGGGCTACGTCCACAAAGATTTGGATCTTAAGCTTTTATTATAGTTCAAAAATATCCCATGTTTTGCGTGGTTATAATCTTAGTTCTCTCCCTTTTCCACAAGCTCCTCAATCCCTGCGAGGCTGACTAGATTGCACCAGGCTCCTCAGCCTACGATCTAACCCTCGGGATTGAGTTGCTCACTATTCCCCTATCTTACCAACTGGATGACTCATATAGTTCTTAAAACTCTCTCTTCCTCTCTGTATATCTCCCTCTCCTGATCTCCCTGTCATATATCTTTCTTCTCTAAGTAGTACTTATTTATATCCTTCGCTCACCAACCATTACAATGCATTACAAAAACCCTAACCCTAACATCGTTAGGTCTTCCTTGCATGCACGCCTCCCCTGCTTCTCTTGCGTGTGCTTCTTTTCCTTCCAGCTATCTTTTCCTCCTTGCAGGCTTATCCTCCAAAAATATCCTTTTTTCTAGACTCGAACTGCATCCAACAAGCCCCCAACACTGACATGTGGCACGTCCTGATCCACCTAAAACTCGTGCACTTCTTCGATCTCTCTTGCGAGTGCCTGGAACTTCTCTATGAGTTCCTTTTCTTGCGTTTGAGCCTGTGCGGTCTTCTCCCTAAGAACGTCCAATAACTGCACTTCAATCTCATCGTTGATCATCTCTACGCACTCTGCATGAGTTTGTACCATGTTATTCTTTTCATCTTTCGCCTACGCAATGACCCTGGCTTCCCACTCTTCGAGTGGTTCCATTTGAGCTTGGCACTCCTTCTGTGTCTACGTGACTATGAGTTCTGTCTGTAGCTTCTTCATATCCTGCGCTCCTTTGACATGCTCAGTGATCGTCATCGTCTTCTTCCTTTTCTTGAGGTCCTGGATAGTTGCACTTATCCTCTCCTCTTCCTGGTGCCATTACTGGACTTGTTGGACCTCCTCTAGCTTCATCCATAGCTGTGATGCTTTATTGAAGAAGTCGATAGATGTACTGACTTGTCACTCCATTTCCACTATTTGCACTACTACTTCCTACTTCCTCTGCTCCTTCACCTTTGGGAGAGTAGTAGGTATGAGCTGTTCCCGGAAGTGCTCGATCTCTTGCCTGTATTGATCAATTGTCTGCACAATCTCATCAATCTTTTGCGTCACCATGAGCTTTGTTTTCTGTGTGCTCTTCGAAATTTTATCATAGGCTACATCCAGTGCTTTCTCAAGCCTATCCACGTGCTATTTTTGATATTTGGTCCTGATATTGAAATAATCAAGCACCAATTCCAAATCTTCCCTGTTGTTCTTCATCTGCTGCAATTCCACTGCGTCTGTGCATGTGCATGACTATACCTCCTGTGCAACGCTAAATTACAGTTTATACAAGACCTTGGTTGGTATTTGCATCATTACCAACTATATTTGGGCCAAGTCCTTCAAGGGTGTCTGACCCACAATTTCATCCATGCACATCATGCTGGGTGTAACGTGAAATGTCGAGCTTGGCTGTGTTGTCGTCTGGATCCTATCCTGATCACTCGATCCAGCCACAACTCTTATCTTTGATGCTGCTGGGACTAATTCTATTCCTCTTCCGACCCTTTGTGTTGCTCTGATTTCCTAGAGGAGCTGCCTCATGTCTACCAGCTCATCCTGCATCTTATCCCTTTGGCACTGAGCTTCATCAAAATCCTGCACTATTCGATCCTGAACCATCTGGGCCATGAGGTCTACGTTGTCCTCCATGATCGTTTATTCTGGTGGTGTTTTGTGTGCCTTAACTTTCTTTCGTGCACCCCCCATTTGTATGATTGGCCTCTTGGTCTAGCCTTTCTCTTACTGCCTATGCTATCTCAATATCATTTTCCTATTCCTATGATGCTTGGGTGTTGTTCTTCTTCCTCATTGGGTTTTGACCTGTCCTTGGCTTCTTGAGCACCATTTTGTATCCTATAGGTGTTTGTTCCTTCCCTGCCTCAGTCTCCTTGTCTGCGGGAATCTCTCGATTCAAGTCTAGAATCCTCCAGTCCTCGTGACAATCCCTGATGGCCATTTCTACGTCCTCTTCCTTGACGTAGTATTGCAGTTATAACCATTGGTGCTCGGGATTCTTCAATGCTTGGATCCACATTGTATGCATGGTTGCTTTGAAGTTGGCTATGATTTGATAATGTGCGACCACGTCTGGTGTAATCCATCAAGTGTTGGCGATGCTTTTCTGCAGGTCGTTGTAATATCCTGCGAACATGCCTGCATTCACACTTTTGTTCTTGGGGTCTGAAGTTCTCCCCAATGATAGGTATCGCGCTGCACAATAAGGATTAGATCTCATGAAAAAGTACAAATACTTATTCTCCCTCCATCCGACCAAGACAATCAGGATGAGTAGCCACAAATAGTGAAATTCTGTCCCCAAGTCCTACGCATCCTTGCAATCTTCCAAGAACAAATTTAACAAGTATGGGGCCTAGTTGAGTGTGGTTCCCTCCTTACACTGTACTGCAGTTGCGACGACCTCGACAGGGACTTCCTCGTGAAATTTCCTGAGTAACTTGCATGCCATGATTTTTGTGTCCATCCTTGTCGCTGCATCACTAATGTGCTTAATTTTGATTCCGTGCGACCCTCTTTCTGTTCCATACTTCTTCTTCATTTCCTCATCCAATGCCTTCTCCTTCATCTTGTCATCAGGGAACTGCACAGGTGTCTCCCCCTGTGTTGGAATCTCTGTGATGTAGGAAATGACATCCACGTCTATCGAGACAAGATGTTCCAGCCACAGGTATCCTCCATAGGTGACTACAATCAGTTTCTTGACACAGTTTATTACATCTTGGCCCCTTCCAAAGTGTGGGATATCCAACATGCCTAGAATGTCGGTTTTGGCCCGTCCGACTACCGACTATTTTGGTTGGTTAATTGGTTCACCAAAGGGTCCTAAACCCACAGTATCCAGGTAGAATTTCTTGGAAAACTCCAAAAACTTGTCCGTGTCATTCACATCATGGTCTGAGTACCGTAGTTTCTCTACGTGGTCTAACAAGTTTCCCACGACACACACCCTTTCCAAAATGCGTGGCAATATTATAGATGTGGCATCTTGCTTGCATGATGATCTTGCTACTAGATGTTTTCCCTTGTGCTATGGTGGCTAACTTGAAGTTCCAACCTCCATTGTTCTTTCTTCTACATACTCCTTTGTCCGACCAGTGACATATTTCACTGTTCCTTCCTGTGGCTGTTCCTGTGTGGTTGTGTGTGATATTTCTGGCGCGACCATTTCCGTCTGGTTCAGGACCATCCCATTCACCCTCAGGGCTTCTTCAGGGTTTTATGAGTGCAAATTATTTATTGTATGCTGGGCCTGCTAAATCTTCCCTACTTCTGGCATATCGATATCCATTCCTACTGGTACTGTCTGTTAGGTTTCCTCCACCACTAGTGTGGGGCTTGCTGGTGTCATATCGAGCGATGAGATTTCATCCACATTGACGATTTCTGGAGGTTGAAGTGGTTGAAGCTCACTTCCCTATGACTGCTGAGGTGCTCTGATGTTGCTTCGAGTTCGTCTGCAGGTCTAGCTCAATGCTCCTGGCTTGGGTGGTGCCATGATGGTAAAATTATTTCCACCGAGCTTAGTTGGCTTTGTAACTTCTGCAAACTCACTCTTTGCTCTGTATACTCTATCGATCTATGCTTTTCTCAATTTCACAATAACGCTTCCAATACTGGCATGCTTCCCTTATATAGACATCGAGTGAAACTTCTTAGAGATGTTTCCCAACTTGTGTTTTGAATGCACTAGTGCTTCCTGCGTACTTGCCATTGAATTCCCTTTCCGTCACCAGTTAGCGCGATTAATGCAGTGTCCTGTCAATCGTTCTTGTCATTCAATTTTGATAGCCACCATTTGTTGGTGCTTATTTTCCATACCCGCCATTTCCACTGTTTCTGCCTTGTAGTGACCATTGGTCCTTTCCCCTTCATGCTATCATTTCTGAGTGCGCATGCTCATTCTCTTTTCTACGCGCTACGCTTTTGTTGCTATCTTTTGATGTCCGGCATGGTAAACCCTCTATTTTTTTTTTAAGTGCTAGGAGGTTGAATGTCCCTATACAGCTTCAGTTGACTCCCATTGATCATCCCTCTGAGTTCTATTCCTCCTAAATACTTCAACTATATAGGTCCCCCATCTGTGGCAGTCTTTACTTCATATGGTCCTAACCAATGCATTCTGAGTTTTCCTAGGTGTTGAAGAGATTTACAGTCGTACACCAAGACTAATTCTCCTGCCTTGAAATTTTTCCTTTTGATATGTCTGTCATGCCAAGATTTTTCCCTTTCTTTCTATACTTCTTGGTGAAACCCTGCTAGAATCCTATCTTTCTCCATGACCATTAGCTGATTTATCCTTTCCTGTACTGCACCTCGCTCTGTCATGTTTGTAATTGCTGCGACGCGCATAATAGGTAGAAAAAAATCTAATGGCACCACTGCTTCTTGTCCATACACCAAACAAAATGGTGTGTCTCCTGTCAAATTTTTGCAGGTGGTCCTGTATGCCCACAATACTGCCGGTATCTTCAAATCCCAATCGTCCCTATTAACATTGCTGTAATGTCCCCAAGGCTGAGCCCTGTTGTAAATCATGTTTATGAAATGAATTGTAGTTATGTTTTTTATAGGCTGGTGAGCGAAGTTAATATAAGATGGTGGGATTATGTGATTATTAGGCTAGAGAGCCTAAGTGTTGAAGGCCAAGAGCTTGATTTTGTACATGCATCTATGCACATTATTAATACAAATATAAACATCACTGTGTGTAGACCGACCACGATGAATGAGTGGTGGGGAACTAAGATTCCACAGAGTGGGCAGGGGATTAGGGGCTGGAAGGTGGGAAAAGGGACTAAGTGTTGAGCCTAGGGGCTTAAGTCCTTGGGAATAATATTTTAATATTATTCCAAAAGACATGTGAATAATATGTTTTATCCTAAGTTCTTTTTGGAAGGACAAGCAACTTCTAAATGGAAGTAACGCATGCTGAAGGAACGTATGCAGTTGCATGGGTGACAAGTGTCAACCCAGGTGCATGTAAATAAAATGGATGAGATGAGCTGTGTTGGGGGTTCGTCCTCCATTCTACCCGACTGTCTGAACCATACATCCCATGAAACAAAAGCCTGTGTTAATTTTGGGAAAAAGTCTGTGTTTTTCTGAAAAGTGGTTACACCCCCTTATTTGTTCTAAACCGTGGAGTTAGAATCGACCCCTGCATGGACAACTCATCATGAATCTCTGAGAATCCAAAGTGTGAGTCTATTCTGTGTTACCAGATTGAGAAAATGGAAGTGTCCCATCCCTACTAAGCCTGGTTATGCTATTGCACCTGTCTGTAGCTACCCTGGGGTGTTCGTGTCTGGATTCCCATTGACTGTGGTGGACATGTAGTGTTTGACCCTGTGTGGCTTGTTGGCTAGTTGTACAACACTCTCTCTAGGTGAGAGAGGTGGTGGAAGTTGGAAGAACAGGTTGCTTGTCCTGTGAGCGACTCTCTCAAGGTGAGAGAGTGCGTAGAGGAAGGAGAGAACTCCTGGAAGGAACCCTGTAGCTGCCACAGAGCTCGGAGAATTTTAGTCCAGTATATTGCTAAAACCCATGGCAAGGAAGGTTAGCAACCGAAGGACTGTCTAGGTGACAAAGAAGGTGTATACTCCTAGGGTGGAACAGGCATGTGGGGAAGGAGAGTCTCTGCACAATGAGTATGAGTGGTTCCTAGGAGAGAATTCCTTCCTTCTGACTGGGTGCTTTCCCTGTAACCTCAGCCTAGCCTAGGATTCCTTGCCTTGGGGTGGAGCTTAGTCCCAGCTCGGGGGTGACCACTGCTAAGCTTGATGAGAAGAGTGGTCTAAGGCTGGGAGGTTCGTGGAAGGCCTGCACCTGGTTGGTGGAATTACCATCGTTTCAAAGATAAGTATCAGATGATGTTTTAATTATGTTTCTGCATGTCTATGTATTTATATTTATCATGTATTCTGCTGTGCATAGGAATTAATGTTAAATCCATTGATTATTTATAATAGTAGTAATTATTATATTTACTCTGAGTTTAAATGTGTTTCATTTGCTTAAATGCATGTCTTATATCTAGAATTAAGTATGAGATTGTTATTCTGCGAAGTAGCACCTGCCCGTCTCGAAACGGGGGCGTTACAGTTTGGTATCAGAGAGTTACAGTATGCAAGAGTGTTATAGAATGGTATCAGAGCCATGGTTTCGACGCTGAGCCTGGATGGGCCAGATAAGTGGTCTTGGACCAAATTTTGTTTTGAGAAGAAATTGTGTCGGGAGGGCCAATTTCAAACTCCAGAATGTTCCTAAGTGTCAAGGAGTCACTTGACCATGTTACAAAGCTTAGGAGGTTTAGTGTTATTTTAGAATCTGCAACCGGTGTGGTATATGACCATTGGGAGAGAGAGAGAGTTCAACGCATGAGGTGTGGGAGCCGTAGGATCTGTTTGGGAGGAAATGAGAACCCTCACGATTGTCAGATCTGGAGAACGTGCGTAGGGATTAAAATGCTTTGGAGTTGCACAGGAACGTGGAAATCACGATACACGAAATCCCGAAACGATCTACAACATAGATCGTAGGAGAGGAACTTGAACCGTTGGATCATTTTGGAATTTGGGGATTGAAATGACAAGAGACTTGGAGTCGCTACATCGCGAACTCCCGGATATCGAAAACCCGAAACCCCAAAATCCTAAAAAATCCAAAAGGATCTGTGCCATAGATCTGAGAGAGGTCTAACCATTGGATTTCACTCGGAAGGGACGTGGGCACATGGATGTGTACCACGTGCCAAAGGGTCGAGAAGAAAAGTGAGAGTGGTGGGACACGATGACGTCACCGAGGGTGATGTGGACCCTCTTGAATGTGCCACGCACCACCGTGGTTAAGGGCGACAACTGTACTGTGGGCCCGGAGGGTAAGGAGATAGAAATTTTGGAAGTCGGGGATTGAAGCGACAAGAGACTTGGAGTCACTGCTTCGTGAACTCCTGGGTACCGAAGACCTGAAAACCGAAGTGCCAAAATCTCGAAATCCCTACCTTGGTTGGCGACAACTATGCTGTGGGCCCAGGGGGAGAGGGGTTGGAAGTTCGGGAGCCGGGAGTTGGAGAGGGAAGCGAGTGCGAGAACCCCCAGGGACCAAAACCCCAAAATCCGAAACCCTGAAGTCCTAAAGTCTCGAAATTTTTGAAGACAAAAGAACCGTCAAGGATTTAACTGTTGGATCCTTGTGGACCAAAACCCCGAAACCCGAAAGTGAGTATGAGAGTCTCGTGGAACGAGACCCCGAAACCAGAAGTCCCGAAATTTGCAGAGCCAAACAGAGCTCAGAAAACTTAGTGGATTCGAAACGTTTTTCTTATTCACGTTCGTTTATGAATGTTGAAGTTTTATTAAGGGTTTAAGGCCTGACAAACTTCGGTTGACTGGACGTTGTGTGCGCAGAGTTCAACGAGTGTTAGGATAGCCGAGTATAGAAATGGAAGAGGTGCAGATTGCCTCCAAATCAGAGGATAGAAGAGAGGGAAGGAATGTAAACTTAGGAGTCAAAGGATCAAACTCTAATGGGCATGGAAAAGAGATGGATAAGGAAGGACATATGATGAAACTCATTGAAAGATTGCAGAAAGATGCTCAGGTTCTCCGAGCTGATAGCTGAAAGCTCATGAAAGTCAGGGATAGGCATGGTCAATTCAACTTAAGGATGTTGAAGAGTCTGGAAAGAATAGAAAAGAAATTGGAAAATGAGAGTGACTCAAGAAAGACAGAGAGTCGCAGGACCCCTGATAGGAAAAGAAGATCAAGGAGTGTTAGCAGACATCGTTGTCACTCCCCAAAGAATTCCAATAGGGAAGAACATAGTAGTTTAAGACCATCTCCTACCAGATAGCACCAAAGATCTGGAGTGGATGAATTGAAAGGGGAAATGAACAAGATCAAGCCTCCAACGTTTGATGGAGAACATAAGAAGGAGGAAGATGCTGAAACATGGTTGCTTGGCATGAGGAAATATTTCCAACTACAAAATTATTCCTCTCATGCAGAAGGAAGGATTGCGATGTATCAACTAAAAGGAAAAGCATCCATGTGGTGGGATCAGCTTGTGCAGGTGCAACACATCAGAGAGAAAGATGTCACTTGGAAGGAGTTCAAGGGGTATTTCGAGAATAAATACTTGACTAAAAGATACTATGACAGAAAGATGAAGGAGTTCTTTGAACTCAATATAGGCAGCATGACCATTGATGAATACGAACGAAGCTTTTTGGAATTACTGAAGTATGTTCCATTCATCAAAGATGAGGCTGTCAAGATTCAGAGATATCTGAGTGGATTGTCACCTTCCATTAGTGACAAGATCCAGTATGATGATCCTAAGACTATGGAAGAAACAATAAGAAGGGAAAGATGCTTGTATGAACAACAAAGAGAAAGGCCTACTTTTCTGAAGGCTTGGGATGATCAGAAGAAGTTTAGGAAAGAGCAGAGGCTGAAGGGAAACAAGCCTCCATTTTTCAGAAATAGTCCTCAGGGACAACCATCCTTTAGAGAGCCTAGGAAGGCTGAAGTGGGTGAACAAATGCCCAGACCACCACCTATGGAGTGTTGGGGTTGTAAAGGAAACCATAGGTACCGAGACTGCCCCCACAGAAAAGATAAAGCGAGAACAGTCCCCAATGTTCAGCAAGATGAAATAGTGGAGGATATGGGCAACATAATGCCAAGGATCTACGTAGCCCTGGACAACAAGCAAGTAGAATTTCAATCGCACATGATTGAAGTGGAAGGTATGATTAACAACCGACCATTTAATATTTTAATGGATTCGGGGGATAGCCATAGTTATGTAGATCCTAGGGTGGTGGAAATTTTGTATTTATCAAGAAGCAAACATGAAAATTCTTGGTTAGTGAAATTGGCTACAAGAACCAAGAGGAAAGTCGCTAAGTTGGTGAAGTCCTGTCCTGTGGAGATGAAAGGGCTGAGCACAAAGGATGAATTGAATATTCTGCCTTTAGGATATTATGACTGTTTAATTGGAATGAACTGGTTGGACCAACACCATGCCCTCCTGGACTGTCGTAACAAGAGGTTTACATGCCTGGATGAGGAGGGGAATCGGAAAATAGTCCAAGAGATTCCTAGAGCTGTGGCTGTTAGAGAAATCTCAGCCATGCAACTGAAGAAGTGCTACAGAAAAGGCTGTCAATTATTTGCAGCCTGTGTGGAGGAAGCATCCAGAGATGAAGTCTCAAGGATTGGATACCAGGAGGTACTCACAGAGTTCAAAGACATATTTCAGGAGGTACCTGGACTACCTCCGAAGAGAGACATTCATTTTTCTATAAATTTGATGCCTGGAGCAGCTCCAGTGTCGAAATATCCTTATAGAATGAGTACGCCAGAGCTAAAAGAGTTTCAATTGCAGCTTGAAGAGCTTCTGAAGAAGGGGTACATTCACCCCAGCGTGTCACCTTAGGGTGCCTCGGTCCTGTTCGTGAAGAATAAGGATGGGACGTTGAGGCTGTGCATTGATTTCAGACAGTTGAACAAAGTAACTATCAAGAACAAGTACCCTCTGCCGAGGATCGATGATCTTTTCGATCAGTTGAAAGGTGAGAAAATATTTTCGAAGATAGATCTCAGATTGGGATATCACCAGGTAAGAATAAAGGATGAAGACATAAGCAAGACTGCCTTTAGAACAAGGTATGGTCATTACAAGTTCACAGTGGTACCGTTTGGGCTGTCGAACGCACCTGTTGTTTTTATGTGCTTGATGAATGGTGTATTCAGGGACTATCTAGACAAGTTTGTCATAGTCTTCCTGGATGAAATTTTGGTGTATTCCAAGTCAAAGTAAGAGCATGAAAAACACCTAAGGATGGTGTTGCAAGTGTTGAGAGAACACCAACTATATGCCAAGTTGAGAAAATGCTCGTTTTATCAAAGGCAGATCCATTACTTGGGGCACATTATTTCAGAAGAAGAGATCGTCGTGGATCCTGAGAAGGTTGAGGCCATCAAAGAATGGTTAGTGCCAAGGAATGTGGTGGAAGTTATATCCTTTATGGGTATAGTGGGCTATTACAAAAGGTTTATCACAGGGTTCTCAAAGATAGCTCACCCTATCACTTCTTTGCAAAGAAAGGAGAAAAAGTTTCAGTGGACTGAAGAGTGTGAGAAGAGTTTCTAGCGATTGAAGCAGCTGTTAACCAGTGCTCCAATATTGAGGATTGCAGGTCCAAATATGGATTTCGTAGTGTGCACAGATGCGTGTAAAGAAGGGTTGGGAGGAGTTCTCAATTAGAATGGATTTGTAATCTGTTATGAGTCCAGGAAACTGAAAGAGCACGAAAATAATTATGCCACTCACGATTTGGAGTTGGCAACAATCGTTCATGCTCTGAGGAAATGGAGACATTACCTCATGGGAAGGAAGTTTGAACTCAAAACAGACCATAATAGTCTGAAATATTTGTTTGATCAACCAACCTTAAATGCTAAAGAAAGTAGGTGGATGGAATTTCTGTGTGAATACGACTTTGATATCAAGCATATCAAAGGGAAGGAAAAAAAGGTGGCCAATGCACTCAGCAGAAAGGTGGACGACTTAAATGCTTCAGCCATTAGCATGTACAAGACTGATATTAAGGATAGAATTTTGGAAGCTGCAAATGCAGATTTGCAGTACAGAGACTTGGTAGCAAAGCTACAGTAGAGCGAGAGACCACAGAAAGAGGAAAGTTACACCTTGGAAGCTGATGGAATACTTCTGTACAAAAACAGAGTGTATATACCCAATGTCCAGGATTTGAAACTTGCGATTCTAAGAGAAATGCATAACATGACTTATGCTAGACACCCTGGATATTAGAAAATTGTGGCAGTAGTCAAGAGTCATTACTTTTGGCCGGGTATGAAGAGAGAGATCGCTGAATACATCGCCATATGTATGGAATGCCAGAAAGTTAAGGCTGAGCATAGGCACCCAGCAGGGTTGCTGCAGCCTTTGCCCATTCCTGAATGGAAGTGGGAGGTGGTGACCATGGATTTTATTACAAGATTGCCCAGAATGAGCAAGCAACATGATTCGATCATGGTTGTGGTGGACAAGATTACAAAAGCTGCCCATTTTATTCCACTGAAAACCACTCACAAGGCAACAGATGTTGATGATATCTTTTAAAAGAAGTAGCATGCTTGCATGAAATTCCTAAGATGATTGTGTCTGATAGGGACCCAAAATTCACCTTGAATTTCTGGAAAGGACTGTTCAAAGGATTCAGAACGAATCTGAATTTTAGTACAGCGTATCATCCCGAGTCTAATGGACAGACAAAGAGGGTGAACAGAGTAATAGAGGACATGCTAAGAATGTACGTGATGGACAAACCATCAAGATGGGAAGACTACCTGCATTTGGTAGAATTCGCCTACAATAATGGGTATCATGCATTGTTGAATATGAGCCCATTTGAAGCACTTTATGGAAGAAAGTGCAACACTCCAGTGAGCTAGGATAATCCAGTTGACAGAGCAGTAGTTGAGCCAGAGTTGCTCAAGGAGATGGAGGAGAAAATGATACAAATTAAGCAGAATTTGAAAGCTGCCCAGGACAGGTAGAAAAGTTATGCTGATAAGAACATAACCCATAGAGAATTCAAAGTGGGTGATCATGTTTTCCTGNTACCTGCATCTATGAATGTACATAATGTGTTTCATGTTTCATTGCTTAAGAAATATATACCTGATGCTAATCATGTTATCAATTGGAATGTGATTCAGGTGGAACAAGAAGGTGTCCTGCAAGTGCGTCCTGTGCACATATTGGACAAGAAAAACAAACAACTCCAGAATCGAACTATAGGGCTTGTAAAGGTCCAGTGGACCTGGTACAATCCTGAAGACGTGACATGGGAGCATGAAGATGTTATGCGGGCAGAGTACCCGCATCTTTTTGAAAATTTTGAAAATCTTGCAAATGCAGTGTAAAGTTGCACTAAGGAAAGTGCAGAAATAAGGGGAGGGGGGTTGTAATGTCCCCAAGGCCGAGCCCTATTGTAAATCATGTTTATGAAATGAATTGTAATTATGTTTTTTATAGGCTGGTGAGCCAAGTTAATATAAGCTGGTAGGCTTATGTTATTATTATGCCAGAGAGCCTAAGTGTTGAAGGCCAAGAGCCTGATTTTGTACATGCATCTATGCACATTATTAATACAAATATAAACACCGCTGCGTGCAGACCAACCATGATGAATGAGTGATGGGGGACTAAGCTTCCATAGAGTGGGCAAGGGATTAGGGGATGGAAGGTGGGAAAAGGGACTAAGTGTTGAGCCTAGGGGCTTAAGTCCTTGGGAATAATATTTTAATATTATTCCAAAAGACATGTGAATAATATGTTTTATCCTAAGTTATTTTTGGAAGGAAAAGCAACTTCCAAATGGAAGGAACACATGCTAGAGGAATGCATGCAGTTGCATGGGTGACAAGTGTCAACCCAGGTGCATGAAAATAAAATGGCTGAGATGAGCTATGTTGGGGGTTCCTCCTCCATTCTACCCGATCGTCTGAACTGTACATCCCCTAAACCAAAAGCCTGTGTTAATTTTAGGAAAAAGTCTGTGTTTGTTTGAAAAGTGGGTACTCCCCTTCTCTGTTCTAAACCGTGGAGTCATAATCGACCCCTGCATGGAAAACTCATCACACATCCCTGAGAATCTAGAGTGTGAGTCTATTCCGTGTTTCTAGATTGAGAAAATGGAAGTGTCCCATCCCTGCTAAGCCTGGTTATGCTGTTGCATCTGTCTGTAGCTGCCCTGGGGTGTTCATGTTTGGATTCCCATTGACTGTGGTGGACGTGTAGTGTTTGACCCTATGTGTCTTGTTGGCTAGTCGTACAACACTCTCTCTAGGTGAGAGAGGTGGTGGAAGTTGGAAGAACAGGTTTCTTGTCCTGTGAGCGACTCTCTCCAGGTGAGAGAGTGTGCAGAGGAAGGAGAGAACTCCTGGAAGGAACCCTGTAGCTGCCACAGAGCTCGGAGACTTCCGATCCGGTCTGTTGCTGAAACCCAAGGCAAGGGATGTTAGCAGCCGAAGGACTGTCTAGGTGACAGAGAAGGTGTATACTCCTGGGGTGGAACATGCATGTGGGGAAGGAGAGTCTGTGGGCAGTGAGTATGAGTGGTTCCTGGGAGAGAATTCCTTCCTTGTGACCGAGTGCTTTCCCTGTAACCTCAACCTAGCCTAGGATTCCTTGCCTTGGGGTGGAGCTTAGTCCCAGCTCGGGGGTGACCACTGTTGAGCTTGATGAGTATAGTGGTCTAAGGCTGGGAGGTTCATGGAAGGCCTACACCTGGTTGGTGGAATTACCACCGTTTCAAAGATAAGTACCAGATGATGTTTTAATTATGTTTCTGCATGTATGTGTATTTATATTTATCATGTATTCTGCTGTGCATAAGAATTAATGTTAAAGCCATTGATTATTTATAATAGCAGTAATTCTTATATTTACTCTGAGTTTAAATGTGTTTCATTTTCTTAAATGCATGTCTTATATATATAATTAAGTATGATATTGTTATTCCGCGAAGTAGTGCCTGCCCGGCCTAGAACGGGGGCGTTACAGTTTGGTATCAGAGCGTTATAGTATGAAAGAGTGTTACAATTGCAGATCTTTGTCAGTGCATTCTCGAGGATTTTGTTAAAGGCTTCCACTGTTTTGTTTGCTTGAGGATGATATGGTGTACTCTTTTGATGATAAACTTCAAACTCCTCATTCATAGCCCTAATAGTGCGGTTAATGAAGTGAGTGCCTTGGTCACTTATAAAAATACTTGGGAAACCAAATCTAGTGATCACTTTCTCAAACAAGAAGTGTGTTGTTGTCTCTATGTTGCAATATTTTACTAGCGCTGCTTCTGCCCATATTGTTAAGTATTCTGTCGCAATGATACTGTACCTCGCTCTTGACCTTTTTGCTGGTGGGTTAATGGGTCCAAAAAAATCTATTGCCCATTTGTTGAATACCTGCAAGGTTACTTATGGTATCAGGGGCATCTCGTCCCTTCTATTTGGTTTGCCAACCCTCTAACATAGATCTCATTTTTGGCAGTAATCCTTTCAGTCTCTTTGAACGGTCGACCACCATAGTCCTACGCGCAATACCTTCCGTGGAATAGATTTTCCTGCATAGTGTTCTCCTGTTATTCCGTCATAGGATTTTGCTAAAATTATGGGTCTTTCATGTTCTAGCACACATCTTCTCAAGATGATATCTACACCCATTTTGTATAAGTGTCCTGCAATAAATTGATAGTCTGCAACCCTGACTACCAGGTTTTTCTTCTGCACAGTGTTGAATTCCTGTGGTGTAGTCCCTATACTCAGGTACTAGATGATGTCTGTGAATTATTCATCAGCTATTTGGACTAAAAATAGCTGTGCATCGGGAAAGTTGTCCTCTAGATTCATAGGTTCCTCCCCATTAGAGATCCTCGATAGGTGATCAGGTCCTGCATTGAATTTCCCTGGTTTGACTATTACTTCAAAGTCAAATTCCTGGAACAACGATAACCATCTACAAATTATCCCCCCCAACACTAGCTTTTTGATAAGGTATTTGAGTGATGAATGGTTTGTGAAAATCTTGAAATGTTTCCCCAATAAATAATTTCTGAACTTCTGAAGTGCATAGACCATAACTAAAGATTCTCTCTTTGTGGTATTGTAATTTTTCTCCGATTCTGACAGTTTTCTGCTAGCGAATGCTATAGGATGGTCCAATTCTCTTTCTCCTGGCTGTGCCAGTATATATCCAAGTGTTATGGCTGATGCATCTACATGTACATGGAATGTATTTTCCCAGTTGAGGAATACTAGTATTGATGCAGTTACCATCTTCTCTTTCAGGGTGTCCAATTCGCGATGACAGTCCTCATTCCACTAAAACTTGTTGTCTTTTCTTAGCAAATTATCCATTGGCACAGTGATCTACCCATACCCCTTTATAAACTTCCTATAATATCCTATGTGTCCCAATGTCGCTCTCAATTGGAAGACCATTTTTGGTGGTGGTAGGTTAACAATTACTGCAATCTTGGCAGGATCTACTAGCAAGCCTTGTTTGCATACTATATGGCCCAATAGTATCCCAAAAGGTGTTCCAAAGATTCACTTCTTGATATTTAATGATATCTAACACTTACTGCATATTTCTAGCATCAACCTCAACACCCCTACATGGTCTTTCAATAGACTATAGACTGTCCAATCTTCCAGATATACCTCTAGAAACTGGTGGATGAATTCTTTGAATGCAACTATGACTACTCTAGAAAATATAGTTGGTGCATTCTTCAGTTCAAATGACATGACCGTATATTGGTATGATCCCCATTCCATGAAAAAAGTGTTCTTGTATCTGTCTTCCGGTGCTATCTTGATATGATGGTATCCTGAGAATCCGTTGGTGAATGAATAAGCTTCCTGTCCTCCTACGTTCTCCAACACTTCATTTGTGAAAGGAGTAGGGAATGAGTCATGTAGGTAGGCATCATTCAAATTCCTCAAGTCGACACATATTCTTATCCCCCCTTGTTTCTTCTCCTAAAATACCATCGGGCTTACCCATTTCAAGTCCTCTACAGTTTCTATGATTCCAGCCTCCAACATCCTATCGATCTTAGCTTTGACTTTTTTCTTATATATCGGGTTTAGTTTGTATGGTCATTTTCTGATCGGTCTTGCCTCAGCTCTGAGCAGTATCTTCATTTCACCTAGATATCCTACTATTACTTTCATTTCTGTGAACATTTTTGGGAAGAGTTCGCTATACTTGTGCAGTAACTCCGTTATGATTTTCAATGTTTACTCATCCCAATAGTCTCCAATGCTGGCCATTTTGGGATTCTCAACTGTACCGATGTTGAATTTATTTACTTTGATTGGTGAAACAATTAATTATGATTCCAATGATGAACCCTCCATTATCTTTCATCTTCACCTTCCTCAATCTGAATATCGAGCGGGCCATCTTCATCTGGTGCTTCTTCCTACACGTGGTAGCATGGCAATAATTCCTTTACTGTTTGTTTGTTTTGTTGTTGTTCTTTTGTCATAAGTTCAACTTCCAGTTATTTAATGAATATCACCCCTCTGATTTGTTTAAGTGATGTGTCTATGTTGGGGTTCTCATGCTAAAATGATAAAGTGACTGTAAAGTTTTGTTGTAATATTGGCCAGCTCGTAGTTTCTCTATGCAGTTTCTAGTCTGTATAGCAGTTCACTGGGATGCCTTCTAATGTGTGAACAAACTGATGGGGCCAGTCCTCCAATGGTGTCATTTTACATAACGTTCTGCACTTCTCCAAGTGTTCTACAGGTGCCCCCTGTTTTTCATATTTCTACAGCTGGTTGCTTCCTTGTTCTGTGCCAAACCTAATGTGCAGTAACTTCTTACATTGGTACCAATCTTTAACTATTTTTTTGTGTGCACCTCACCATCTTGCAGGTGTTTCCTTGAGTGCTATGTCTAGGGATAAGAACCTCTAATTTTCTACCACTTCATCTTCATACTGTGTTAAGAATACTTCTAATTCATCCACCTCATGGAAGCGGGGAGGTTCCCTTATCTCCGAACCTACCCATCTTACTGTGCGATCTATTCTTGTGCATCTTCTTGTGGAGAATTTGTGTAACCTCTGCTGCCAATTTTCTAATCCTGTATCTGAGTCTGAAGCACATGAGGTGATGCTTCTCCAGTTGAGCACTCCATCTGTAGTTGGGTTCACGTAATCTTCATCTCATGCAGTTGTTCTGTACAACTAGTTAATTTCCTCTAGGTCCAAGAAAGTAGGTTCTATGAACCTTTCCCCTTCTGATGGGTCCAATGGCACAATGACTCTGTATTCTCCTGAATGAAAGGTTATCTTCCAAGTCTTTAAGTTGATTATGACTTGGTTATTAAACTCCCAATCCAAGCCAAGCAATGCTGAATAAGGGGTTGTGCCATCCACTATCTCTATTACTTCGAAGTTGGCTTTAGTCTGTACTGTAAATGTGTTGAACCTGCAAATAATAGATCTAGCTAGAAAATACTACACACATTTGCAGAGAGAAATTGAGAAAGAAGAAGCAAGATAGAAAGAATGGAAGAATTCTCATTAACTGTATTCCACACTCTAAGAGTGAATAATTTACA
>JASDQU011404796.1:0-15288 GCA_032191745.1 Picea mariana | reverse complement strand
AACTCCAACACCCTCCCTGAACATCACTATGGTGAAAATAAAGAATGGGTCCTGTCTACGAGGCCATGTTAGGTACCCAAATACAAAAGATACACTGAACTAAACGAGGAAAGAGGTAAAACCTCATGGGAACAAAACCCCCCATCAAATTACAATGCATATAATAAAAAATGATAAGGAACAAAAGGCAGTTGCTAAACAACCATGTCCTTCACTCCAAGAAGACCTCACAACTATGCAAGTTTGTGCTCTTTGAAGATTTTGTTGAAGATGTAGATGTATGCACGGATCTGATAAAGTATATGCATCATTGATATTTCCACAGATATCCACTTTATCTTCTTGTAATGAATAATATCCAAATAAATTTTGGATGAAATTTTGAAAACCGTACGGCCGTTTCTAGAAAAATGCTGAAATTTTGTTGATTTTGAAACAATCATAACTTCAGTTCCTGAACTTTTTTTTGGACGATTGTTTTTTTGAAATTGAATATTTTCCCGAGAGGAATTCAAATATCCAATTTGTTTCTGAAAATTGTGCTAAGAAAATATCAGAATGGCATTTGATGTGCACGACTCTCTTTTTGTCTCCTGACATGCATGCATGGTGCATGAAAAAGTGTCTGCATGTGACTCTTGAGATGCATGCCATATATCTTCCATATGAATTTCAGAAAATAAATCTGAAATGGAGTAGACATCATCTTCAATTAATGGAATACAAATTTCTGCAAAAACTTTTGTAGAAGACTCTTCACAATAAGAGACATGATCTTTTGATGGCTTCTCTTCTGGCTCTATCTGTTTGACCTCCTGCATGAAATATTCACAATATTCTTTATTCGCAAATAGAAACTCCAATCTGGTCCATAATTCATTTGGAGTTAATCCTTGTGATTCTTCATATACTTGATGGAAAAGTTTGGGAGAAACAGATACACCGATACTGCCTATGGCCATATCTTGTCTATTGAGAAAGTCATTTTTCTCATGGACAGAATCAGGCTCTACTTCCATTGCTATACTTATTTGGTACAAGCCTTTGCATCTAAGATGAAGAATAATTTTTGGCTTCCATTCCAAATAGTTATGAGGCGTGATAAGTATTTCCGATGAATAATCCATCTTTATGTGTTCTTCAATCTTCAGTACCTTCAAAAAATAATTTGGTGTATATTTTTCTTAGCAGTCCATTGGATTTGATACCATGTAAATGTGTTGAACCTGCACATAATAGATCTAGCTAGAAAATACTACACACATTTGCAAAGAGAAATTGAGAAAGATGAAGCAAGATAGAAATAATGGAAGAATTCTCATTAACCGTATTCCACACTCAAAGAGTGAATACTTTACGATAGATATGGGACACATGAGTAAATAATGAGCCATAGTGGTGGTCTAGATTGATCTGGACACACACCAACGATTACAAGAGTGAACTTCCACCTAGTCTAGTCTCTCAGCAGTTATGGGACTGAACTGCCACCTAGTTGAGTTAACTAGTAAACTAGTCTTCAGTTAATTGACTGAACAAAGAGTAGTGAGTTAGTGATGATCCCAATGTTGCATGGTGACAAAACCAATGCAACATCTAAACTCAACTCAACTAGTCAAACTGAAGTGTCAACTGAAAGAGAATATTCTCCAGGTGGAATATTCTCCCCTAAAATATAGGGGATTGGATAATGACTAATTATGACTAATAAAAAAGGAAAAAATTTAGGAAAAATAAATCCTAGGTGTGTGTGAAGTAACTCCAACACGTACTCCATCTAGATCTACTGTCACTCCTTTTAGTCTTCCAATTGGTAGAAATCTGTGTTGATTTGCTAGTTTCAGATGAATAGGTGAATATCCTAATGTGGGTTCTCCCATACATTTCCATGTATTTTTAGGTAATACATTTACTTCAGATCCTAAATCCAATATAATATCTCCCATGTTGAAATCTCCAATGTTGGCGTTCAGTTTGAATTCCCTGTTTGTTCTTCTTCTTGTATGCAAGTGATTAACTATTTTTTGTTCTAGATTTCCTTCTGCCTCTATGATACATCTTTCTATCATATTTTGTAATACTTTAATAGAGGATGGATCATTTATTAATCTAACGCAGGATTGCAAAAAAACCCTTAATGGTACTTACTTGTCCCAGTGGCTGTGTTTCTTCGGTGTGATCTAGCGATGGAGGCATCACATACACTGGTACTTCCTTACTATAATATGTAGTTGATGTCGATGAAATGCCTGGATTCATGAATTCTTGTCTATCTTGGTTGAATATCTCCTTATCGTTCTATGCATCAAACTTCTTCTTTGGTTTGGCATTCTTTTTCACCCATTGGTGTTATATTGGCTCTTGTCTTACTACGTCGTTCCTTGTTTTAGATCCTCCCCATGGAACTATGTTGATGTTTCTTCCTTCATCCCTCACTTCTGCTGATATCCATTGAAAATTCTGATTGTTCTAATTCCTCTTCTCCTGGATCTTCCATAACAGTGTTGGACATTCTTCTGTGTCATGATCATATGCGTGACAATACATATAGGTCACTAGTGGAAGTGGACATTCTCTTGCATAGTGTCCTAGTTGTTGACAATTATGGCATACCAATGGTCCTCTACCTCTTCCAAAGCCTCCTCTTTCTCTTCCTCCACCTCTGTAGCTAGCTTGATCCCCTCGTGGCGAGTTATACTGAAGCACTTGGTTATACTGAGCGGTATTATAGTGTGGTTGTGTGGTATTATACTGTGGCTACACAATGTTATATTGTTGCTACATAGTGTTGTACGGGGATGGTACTTGGTTAAAATGAGGTGCGGCTTTCCCGGTCATCGTTTCTTCCTACACCCTGTATGCATATGATGTTATTTCCCTCATAAGGTACATGGTTTTTCAATCATTTTCATCATGACCTACTGACTTGAAAAAGTTACAATACGAGCTCTTCGGTACTATTTGGTACTTTTTCATCATTGGGAAGTGGTATGGATCATGACCCCGTTTCTTACAGATCTCACACCATAGTCCTCTTGTTGGAAATGGTTTTGGAATTCATGCTGACATGTACTGCACGAATGTCGGACATTCATTCTTATGGTGTCCTTTTGTCTTGCATGTGGTACACCAAACGAATTCTCTTTTGTCTTTACCCTTGTTCTGGTTTACCTAGAACGTTAAATTCTTCAGATCTTCCTTCAACTCCTCTATGGATGGATCTGTCCTCTGGTATTGGTTCGCTTTCAATTGTAGGGATACTTGTAGAGTCTATGCCTGCATCTGAAACTTATGTTGTCGCCATGGATATTTCAAATGTGGTAGAAGTGAATTGACGAACAAATGCCTATGCTGCATATCTGTCATGACATATTTTATCTTTCCCTTCAGTTGTTTGAATCTATGGTCAATCTCCAATATATATTATCTTAGTTTCTGTCTAATATCTATCATGTCATTCATGTATTGATCCTCTGAACTAGGCTTATGGAACTCATTTATCAACAACTTCTTGATATCTCCAATCATTTTTGTTGTCCCTGATGGACTGTTTGCAGCTAAACTCATATACCAATCCAATGCGTGATATCTTAGCATGATATCTAGCTATGCAAGTTTAGTGTCCTCGTTTGTGATCTATTTTGCTTCCTATATCTTTTCACAGATAAACAGGTGCTTCTCCCGGGTCCTCTGACGCTTCTCCTTTGAATTCTGGTAACCTGATGGTGGGATCATGTCCTGCCATCTTGAATGTTGAACTACTACCTCTGTGTGACATAGATACTTGACTACTTATTCCTAAACTGACTCCCCCAGTTTTTGTTCCTTGTGTAGATGTACTTCCTGTTGTCTTCCTTCTCCCAAAATTCGGTTGTCTAAATGGTGGTGTTCTTCTTGGTGTATTAGTCGCACATGGGTTTATGGGTTCCACACTAACATTGATATGGATAGGAGTGATGCCTTCTATTTCTGCTCTTGGACCCCTCTTCCTCCTCTCATATGTAGCACACAATATTTCCTCAATCTGATCCATAGACCGTAGATGCTCTACCTCCTCTTCATCACTTTCCAAGCCTTCCCTCGCGGCTACAACTCTCTTCTTGGTGTTCTCCATATATTGGTAGGATACACCACTACGCATCTTTCCAACTATTTTCATGATCCGCTTGATCTGGTATTTGTCCATCATAATTGGGTCCAAGGCCTCCTCCTTCTTTCCTTCATCCCCTTCTCCTTCCATTTCTCCTTCTCCTGTCAGTGCTTCCCCCCTTCCCCCATGCACACAGGGAAGTTTAGCTGTCTGACTCCATCGTCGTTACACCTTTGTTATATAGTAATATCTTAATGGAAGTATATAACGATATTATGTACCTACCTTGAGGTCCCTTCAAGAAGTATTGTTCAGTTGTGTTGTATGACTTCACTATATCTACTGCAAAGTTTGTGATAAATTTTGCAACAATGCTGTCTAACCAGAAATCTACTGCATGCGTAAACTTATTATCAACTTGTTGTAACTGCGTGATCTCTTCAAGATTCCACTCTAGCTACCCGATCCGATTTGTAGGATGGTTGTATTTCAATCTTTTTATCCACTCCTGCAATATATTTGGGAGATCACAAAAAAATACTTCATGAAAGTCACTGAATACGTACTTGTCTAGATATTTGTGCGATGTTGACTTCAAATTTATGTTATCTTTCTACGTGAACTCTAACTCCTTTGTCTTCAACCAACTCTTTATCTCTATCTTCGTTGGGTTCCACAGTCTCAAAATTCCCTTCTTTCAACAAATTGTTGCCCAATTCAACATTCTTTTGACGCGTATTCCCCAAATCTCACATACTTAGTCCCATTTTCTTTTCGACAACCGACAACATAACCATTTTTGATATATTCTCTTTTTTTGGCCTTGAGGATTCTTTATGGGGTATTATGATTCTAATTTACCATCACAGATTGACCTTGGTTCAGATTTAATGAGCTTCCCAACAAAATCCCTTTAAACCTATCGACCTCTCTAGTGAACCAGAAGGCAATGCAACACAGAGTGTACTACGTAGTCTCACCCTAGATAGCTCTATGTGTGGCTGCAATACTTAGGCGTTTGCAAATTGAGACTGAGCAGAGATCTAAGTTTGTGTTCTGTAATCTTTATTCATTCATTCTAACATCTATTTATAACTTTCACTCTATGCATGCAGGTGGAATACTAGATCTACTTAGTTACTTCATTCGTTTAACATTCATCAATTAATCAAACATACAAACACATGCATTCATTCACATAAAATAGTGTTATCGTGGTTCACCCCCTCCTGTTCTACGTCCACAAAGATATGGATCTCAAGCTTTTATTATAGTTCAGAAATATCCCACGCCGCATGTGGTTACAATCTTAGTTCTCCCCCTTTTCCATAGGCTCCTCGATCCCTGTGAGGCTAACTAGATCACACCAGGCTTCTCATCCTGCGATCTAACCCTTAGGATGAAGTCACTCATTATTCCCCTAGATCACCAGCTGAATGACTCATAGAATTCTTACAAATATCTCTTCCTCTCTGTATATCTCCCTCTCCCGATCTACCTGTTGTATATATTTCTCCTCTAAGTACTACTTATTTATACCCTTAGCTCATCAACCATTACAATGCATTACAAAAACCCTAACCCTAGTGTTGTTAGGTCTTCCTTGCATGTGTGCCTCTTCTGATTCTCTTACATGTGCTTCTTTTCCTTCCAGCTGTCTTTTCCTCCTTGCATGCTTCTCCTCCAAAAACATCCTTTCTTCCTGAATCGTCCTGCATCCAACAACCATAAATTTTACCATTGTGGTGTGTCTTTGTTAACAAAATGAACCGATGTGATTAAAATCACCGAGATGGTGTGGAGTATCTTATGGGATGCACTACTGGGAAGTTCTTTTTATTTGAGATAGCGCACCATCCTCGGGGTGCATGTTTTGTTTGCGGTGCATTGATTTCTTTTTAATATTTCTTTTAAAAAAAAAATTAAGTTTGGATCTTTTTAAATACATGTCATTTATATGTGTATTTGTTTTATAATTTTGATTTATTTTCTCTGTATATATATTCCTAACAATATTTGTATGTGAATCATAGTCGAAAATGATAAGAGGAGGAGGAGGAGTGGAAACATGTTGAGATGCACACATTTGTGCATGAGTGGGAGGTCAGGGAGAGGGAGAGGGAGTTGTTACCTCACCTTGTTTCACAATAGACACATGAACATTTGATGGATATTTGCCTCTTAAAGTTTTAATAAGAGGGTACATCCCTTAGGGGGAACTCTTCATTGTTAAGATAATTGATTCGTTGCTGGGATCATGTGAAATATGGGTTTAGGGTTGATCCCGATTTGTGGTATCATCCCACGGAGGAGGATATCTATTTCATCACTAGGTTGTCTAGGAGGGGGGAGTATTTTCTCCATTTTCCTGTGCTAAATGTTGTAGAAGAGACCCAATTGACATATGTGTAGAGATATTTCGGTCTGCATGTTCATTCGACTTCAGAGTTCTAGGTTCATGGTGGTCAACTGTGGATAGGTTCATTTCAGAGACAAGACGTTAAGTGTCTGTGTCTTATTCTCTTATCACTATCACAATATAAATCTGATTGGAAGTGCATTAGTTTGTATATGTTGTATTATGTAGATGGTTTATTGTAGGCGCCCCGATTGATTAGGTGGGATGATGCTTTTTTTGAGACAATTTGTCGTGCATTAGATCACTGTCGCGATATTTTGTTTGGGATGAGATTATTTCCATTTCTGTCTGAGTTGTATACACTACTTTTTGAGAGGGTTCATTCCACTCAGCCAGAACTACCCCATTTTCCTGCTATACCTAGGTTTGATGCACACATCCACATGTTGGGGAAGTTGATGCCCAAGAGGGGCTAGTCCAAGTTTTCCATTACTTCGGTTGGTAGGGAGGTATTTGATTTATTGTCTAGAGTGGACGATCATGTCCTAGACATTTTAGAGTACCCATATGTAGGGATGGATTGGTGAGCAGGTCCAAACATCCAATTTACAGTAGAGGAGACAAAAAATGAGAGAGGTAATATTACATTATGTTTTGATCAATCTATTCTCATATTTTTATGTCTTATTTAATGCACATGTAACTTATTGTAACATTTTGTTTTAATTATATTATTATTATTATTATTATTATTTATTTTTTGTAGATATTGGCACATATGTTGGGGATCTTCCTCCACAATGTGAGAATGAGGTGATGGAGGAGGCAGAGAACCAACCTTCAGTAGTATCGAGACCCCACATGCCATGTAGGTTGGATACGAGAGTCTCGTTAGAGGTGGTGAATGAGATATTCCGTGTCATGACTAGTTACATAGTGGTACCCACACCCATTAGAGACATATTACGGGTAGAGGATCTCTCTACTACATGGAGGCATTTTCTGTTGGATTATTCACTAATACCAAGACGAGGGTGAATCGGTATTAGGCGCTTTTTACCACTTTTAATCACAATAAGAAAGCATTTAATATATCAACAATTTATCACTTGTGATTTCATTCATAAACATATAACCACAAATACAAAGTAAAAAATAATTTTACGTGGAAACCCAAATGGGAGAAAAACACATAATGCTTTCTTATATATTAGAGCATTACATTCGTAAGAAGCACCAACTTCCAAAATTATCTGCAACCAATTGGAAGGAGGCACCAACCCCTTGTTTATAGGCTCCAACCTGAAGGAAGCTACAACTCTCTAGATTCTCCAGCTCCAACTGGAAGGAGGCTCCAACCTCCTAGTTTACAGGCTCCAACTTGAAGGAAGCTACAACTCCCTTTCCTTTCCCCTTCCTTCCTCCCTTGAATACAAATAAGAGAATCAACCTGTTATTGTTATTGTCACTGATACTAATACATCATAATCATCAAATATGATACAACCCCTATAACCACATAAAACTTATGCTAAGATCTCCAAAACTATCCTCCAAATCATGTGCTCAAAATCACCATGATATGCATCAAACCATGTGCTAAGATATGCATCAAGCATGTGCCAAGAACTTCAATATGTGCCTCAAATAATATACCATGCCTCAAAGAATATACCCAAAATGTGCCTTAAACATGTGCCAAAATATCCAAGGTGAACCTCAACCATGTGGTAATACCTCCAAGATATGCCTCAAGCATATGGAAAAATTATCAATATATAACCCTCAAAATGTGCATAAAGACATAACTTTCAACATATGAAAACCTAGTGCATGAGATCACTGATCATTAAAACTTCCTTAACTACAAAATCAAGATAAAAACACCTTCTTCAAACTTTTTCTCATCCTCGTGGGACTAGACCTGAAAACAGGCGTGGCCTCATGTGACAATACTAGGACAACTAGTAGGGGCCTTGTAGGACAGCCTATTCTTGACCCGCGAGGGTCTTCTCAAGTAGGGTTTTCTGAAAACCCTTCTCAAATCTACAGCTCCGAGCACTCCCTCCTTCGCACAATTCCACTGCTTCAGTTTCACTAAGAATTGACATCGTTGCTTGGTGATTAACTGAGAGGTTCTTGATGTGTATTTATACCCTTCCAAGTAACCTCTTTACTTGATATTTCAACCAACTTGTAACTTCTTGCTTGCAACAAATTTTCTACATTACTTGACTTTAGGGCCAACTTGTAACTTCTTTGACCTTAGATTTGGGGCTTCTTGATGATACTTTGTGGCTTCATATTTAAGAGGGAACAACTTCTCAACTGTGAGGAACCACGTGGTGTGCCACCTATCACTAGAAACAACATGAAAATGACTATCAATTTATGATGGTTCTTAATGTATTTGCAATGTACTTCATGTTATTTTTATTTAATTAACTTTGGGTTTTATGACCATGCCTCCAAGGCTTCTTAACCACTTAACCATATTTCTAGGGCTTCTTACATACTTCTTAAAAGTGTCTTCCCATTAGGTCCATGATTAAATCTACGCCATAAGGGGACCACTTTGGAGACTTCTTCAAATCTACCCATCACTTCTAGAGGCTTATGGACTTCTTCTAGGGTTGACATCAATGGAAACCAATTTTCCAACAATCTCCCTGCTTGGCATTGATGGAAACACTCATACTCCCCATGTGATCATTTCTCCCCCTTTCTTCATGCTTTCTCCCCCTATCTTCAAGATTCTGAAATTTCTCTCCCCCTTTGACATCAATGGTAAAAGGTAGCTCGCATTGATGATTTATCTCCCCCTATCTTCTTTGAAAAATGCCATGTAGATCACTGTGGGGCCAAAACCACTCCAAGTTTTTGCCGAAGATACTCAAATGTCTCTCTTGGGAGAGGGTTGGTGAAGATATATGCAATCTGTTCTTTTGTCCCATTGTACTCCAACTTGATGTGCTTGTTTGTGTCTTGTTCCTACAGAAAATGGAACTTGATCAGAATATGTTTGGTCTTGGAATACATCACTGGATTCTTGGATATACTTATAACATTGGTATTGTCACATAATATTGAAATTGGCTCATCATATTATACTTGTATATATTGTATGGTTTGCTTCATCCAGAGGACCTGAGTACAACATGCTGCTGCTACAATATATTTTGCTTCTACCGTAGACAAGGATGTTGAGGATTGTTTCTTACCTAACTAGGACACTAGACAATCACCCACGTAGAAGGATGCTCCACTAGTGCTTTTTCTATCATCAATGCTTCCTAACCAATCTACATTATTGTAGGTGACCATAGTCATCTCATTCCTTTCGGATACCACAATACAAACTTTGTTGTTCCTTTGAGATATCTAAATATCCCCTTTACTACCATAACATGAGTCTCCTTCGATGTTGCTTGAAATATTACCTTCATTTAGATGAGATATCTGGAGTGCCAAAAATAAAGTCAAATCACCAATTAGGCACATTTCAAACTCACTCTGCATGTCTTTGGCAAACTTCTTACTCAACCTATCATCATCACTTCCAAAAATGATGTCATCCACATATAATTCAATGATAAGTATGTTGTCCTGATCCACTTTTATGTAAAGATTTCTATCTTCATTTCCCTTTCTGAATCCTTGCTTCTATAAGTACTTGTCCATTCTTTAATACCAGGCTCTAGGGGATTGCTTGAGTCCATATAGGGATTTATTTAATATGCAAACATAATCTTCCCTTTCTGATAGTAGAAACCTTTCTAGATGTTCGATGTATACTTTTTCTTCTAATTATCCATTTAGAAATGATGATTTTATGTCCATCTGATAGACTGTGACTTTTTTGGAACATGCATAGGCCAAGATCATTCTGATTTCTTCCATTTTTGAGACATGAGAAAAGGTTTCTTCAAAATATATTCCTTCAACTTGAGCATATACCTTGCATACTAACGTTTCTTTGTTTCTGGTTACCTGCCCATCTTCATTTAGTTTATTTCTAAATAACCATTTTGTACCAATCACATTTTTTTCCTTGGGTCTTAGTACTAGTTCCCAGGTTTCATTCTTCTCTATTTGATTCATTTCATGCAATGTTCATCATTGCTATATTCCTCAAAACTTCTTGGTTCAATTGTGGATAATAGTGCTAGATGTATTTGTTTTGGTGCTTGTTTTGTTCTTCGGGTTTCTATTATTTCATTTTTATCCCCAATAATTTGTTCTAGTGGATGCTTTTTTTGAACCTGACGATTAGGTGTTTTAGTAGGTGCCCAAAAATTTTGTTGATTGTCTTCTGTTTCTTCTTGTTCTACTTTTGATTGCTTCTCTTCTGGTTCTTATACTTCTTCTTTTGATTCCTGCCTTTTTGAATTTCTGCTTTCTTCTCTGGTCTTCAACACATTTGTTTATTTACACTATTTTGTTGAGTCTTAGGTTGTATCATTTGTATGCCTTTTTTTTTCTTGAGTAACCAACTAGTATGCCTTCATCAACCCAACAATCAAATTTTCCAACCCTATTGTCTTCTCTTTTTATGTAACATTTTCTTCCAAACACTCTAAAATTCTTGACATTCGCCGATCTTCCTTTCCACGATTCATAAATTCCTTTGTTCAAGGTTTGAACAGATGTATGTACTACTTGTACCCAAAAATATATCACCCAACTTGAAATCTTTCAACATGGTTCTAGCTATTTCCTGTACAGTTCTGTTCTTCCTTTAAACGACTCCATTTTACTAAGGTGTCCTGGCTACTAAGAATTGTATTTTTATTCCATTTTTCTCACAAAATTCATTGAATTCATTTGATGTGAACTCACTTCCATTGTCTGATCTTAAGAACTTGATTTTTAAATATGTCTCATTTTCAACCATCTCTTTGAATATCCTAAAATATTCGAATGCTTCTGACTTTTTCTTGAGGAAATTGACTCCTGTCATCCTTGTGTAATCATCAATAAGTAGCACGAAGTATTATTCACCGTTCAACTCTTTTGTTCTCATCGATCCATATAGATGAGTGTATACAATCTCTAATGGTTTTGTTGTAGAGTATTCGTTTGTCCTAAACCCAGTTCTTGTTCTTTTTCCATGCTGCCATTGCTTGCACATAGTGTTTGTTGGCTTTGAGAGTTCATACATTTCTCTTACTAATTCCTTTCTATTGATTTTGAAAAGGTTTTCAAAGTTCCTATGGCCCATTCTTCTGTGCCAAATCCAACTTTCATTTTCCTTTCCCAAGCAACATATTTCATTTCAGTCTCATTTAAGATTTATATGTTGTTTGGATTCCTTATTGTTGTCACCACCAAATTTCCCAATCCTTCTTTCCTTGTCTCACATTTCTTTGAGTCAAATAGAAGTGAGTGTCTTGGGTCACAAATTTGACTCACACTTAGCAGATTATGCTTCATATTTTCGACAAGTAGGACATTTTCTACCATGGTATATTTGCTTCCAAGATTGACTGTGTCTTTTCCTATAATTTTTGCCGAGTTATCATTGCCAAAGAAAATTGATCCATCTCTTTCTTTCTTTAGAGTTAGAAATATGTCATTGTCACCTGTCATGTGCTTTGAACAATGACTGTCTATGTATCAATCACTTTTTCTTCTTTGGGCTTGTAGAGAAATCAAACATTCTTCAATGTTCAATTTATCCTGCTTCCTTTTCCATATCCTTGATGGTTCTTTTACATGACTGTTAAAATCATGCTTTGGTTCCTTTGGAGGAATAATCAACCTGCAATATTTTTCCATGTGTCAAAAAAATGTTTCATTTATAGCATTCTACTTCATTATTTAATGAGCCAAAACTATTATAGTTTTTGTTATACGCTTCATGAGGATTTATGAGATAATTATTTCTAGAGTAGCCTTCATAGTTGATTTAGTTTTTAGCATAGGATCTATAGTTTATAGCCTTATGCCCAATTTTTTTACAAGACTAACATAAACCAAGAAAAATAGTTTGTTACCTGAGTGTGGGGGATATTTTAAGTGGTGAAACTCTTCTGTAATATTCTTCTTGAATTCTCTCCATTGCTCACATGTTCTCCTTTGAAGACTTGCATTCTTCCTTCTTGATGGGACCTCTTATGACTTCTACATAACTCTTTTGTTCTGCTTCCTTTTCTGTCATCATGGAGTTCGAACCCTTCTCAGTATGCATTTGTTTGTATCCTAGTATAGACTTGTCACAGTATGACCTTTTAATGCTGTTGATTTCATCCAATATTTTTGTGTTTCTCTATTGCATGTCCTGATTTTGAAGTTCCTTTTTTATTGAGACTATTTCATCTTCCAATCTCTCCTTCATTTTCTCCTTTCCTTCCAACTGGTTTTTGAGTGTTTCTTCAATCCTTTTCACTTTCTCTACCTGGATATTTAAATTTATAATCATCTACTGAACTTATTCAGAGTTTTTGTTGAGATTTTTTGAGCCCTCCTTTAGCTTGATCAATTCTTCCTTGAGTGACTTGTTTTTCTTCCTTTCTCTTTTTAGCTCACTTAAGGCATTGATTAGTTATGCTTCAAGGTCTACTTCACCTTCTTCTTCATAATCCTCTTGATCATTTTGTTGAGTTTCCAATGCCCTAAAGAGAACTCTTTCTGATTTATTGACACTATCATCATCCTCATCAGTTGAAGAACTATCTTCTCTTGAGTAGATTCTTTTCTTGAAGAATTTTTTTTTTCCCTTTTGGTATTTATTTTCTTTCTTGGGAACTTATTCATCACTTTATGAATTCTTAGCATAAAGACATTTAGTAGCAAAATGACCAATTTTACCACAATTAAAACATTTTAAAGGAAGCTTATCTTTGTACTTTCCAGTTCCTCTCTTTAATTTCCTTACAAAGTTGGATATTTGTAACGACCCCTTCGTTACGTCTACGAATAGCGAAGTACAATAGGAATTTTTTTTTTTTTTTTTCTTTTCTTTTAACAAATAAGATATTAACAACATCACCTANTAGTTTCCCATAAATTTGGGAGGGAAAATTGTCTTTATTGACGTTATGGCAGTCCAAGACCCCTTGGATTTCGATTTACTCCTCGAGTAAGATCATGTATATGCCATGAAATCTATTGTGTCCACTCTTTTTCATGTGATATCATTCTTGCACAATGGAATAATGGTGACTATTAATCAACTTTCGTTCATTGGACCTGACTTGACCATCAACCCAATGACCTCCCTAAATGGTTCTTATATGCAGTCGATATCACCCCTGCCATAGGACAATTATGTGGTGTTGTCTCCCATGCCTTCATCTACTGATGAAGATGATTTAGATCTGGTATTTGACATGGTGATTTCTTCGATAGGTCTATTGGAGCCTGATCTCCTTACCCCTATTGCGACCCTCGACATGTGTTCCTTCCAGAGCATTCTTCTTCCATCTAGTGAACACCTCTTGGAAGGCATGACCAAGATTTGTTCCTTGACATCGTGTCCTTCCAGAGGGTTATCCTCTTGGAAGCCATGATCAAGAAGATCTATGAGCATTGTTTTCCTCTCTATGGAAATCTCGTTAAAAAATGAAACATAAGTAATGAGCATAGTTTCTCTTCTCTGTGAAAATCTCGTTAAAAAATGAAACAGAGGTTATGAGCATAGTTTTCCTCTCTGTAATAAGCTCATTAAAAAATGAAATAGAAATATGGGGATTAAACTAGAGTCCTTGAGCATAGTTATTTTCTTGTGTCAAGCTCATTAAAAAATGAAACAATCACCTCTCCTATCAAGTCGATTCTTTCGCTAGTTCTCATAGATGTCAAGTCGTGTCTTTCGTTAGGTCTCATATTTGAACCTTCATTTCATCCACCCATGTCCTTTTTCTCCATCTAGTACAGAAATTGGTGACAACCTCAAAGTCGGTGAATGAATTGAAGCTTGGGGGGCATGTCTCCAGCCTTTGATGATCATTATGTAGTTAAGCCACTAGCTTTTAAACTGGGGGCATACCGAGCTTAGTCTTTGTTCTTTCTCATGCTCGTAAATACATGAGAATGTAACCGAGTAGACTTTTATCACTTTTTCAGACTCGTAAAGGTTATATGAAAAAGGAACCTCATGGAGTCTCCTTTAATCTCTTTTCAGATTCTCTAAACGTGAAAATATTTCCGAGCGATCTTGCTTATTTTCCCACTCATTAAAAGGTTTGAAAGGGCATATTTTGAGTGATAATTTATCTCTTTTTAGGCCTTGTGAGGCTAAAATTACGAAAAAGGACAACACTGAAGTCGTCTTTAAGTCATTTTCAGACTCTCTAAATATGAAAAACCATCGATTTTACCTTCTCTAGACTCATCAAACAAAGGAAGAGGGACGTACCGAAGGTGAGTTATATCGAGCATGTGTTACCCTCCTGGATCTTGTTAAACTAAAAAGAGGTACTCATCTATCTATATGGGGGAAAAATTGAAGGAAGAAAGCCAAGCAGTTTTTGAGAACATTACCAGTAATTCTTACAGTCACCCTTGAACAGGACATTTTATCTTTGCACGCATTTTTATCTGCAGAACCTGTAACGACCCCTTCGTTACGTCTACGAATAGCGAAGTACAATAGAAAAAAAAAAAATTCTTTTTCTTTTCTTTTAACAAATAAGATATTAACAACATCACCTAATGCACTAAGGTGACACATGATCAAAATATAAACAACTCTACATATCATTGCGGAACGAGATTTCAAATTATAATGCCAACAATCTCATGATATTATCACTAATAACAATGATTTGCCGAATACAAAACGCTTTTTACCTTACCAAATAAAAATCATACCTTGGCCACACGCCCGCTTCGGAGA